>PVHX01017455.1:0-40029 GCA_004024805.1 Geosciurus inauris | reverse complement strand
GAGGCATAGCAGAGGTCAACAAAAGCCAAGTGTTGGAGGAAAAAGTACATAGGCGTGTGGAGGGAGGGGTGGGTCTCGATGAGCAGGATCATCCCGACATTGCCTAGCAAGGTGGCTGCGCAGGTCACCAGAAATACCATGAAGAGGATGTGCCACAACTCGTGTTGACCTGCAAATCCCAGCAGAATGAAGTCAGTCACTTCAGTGCCATTATTGTGTCCCATGCTTGCTAAAGATTGAACAGCGTCTGTAAAGTGGCAAAGACACAAGAGCAGAAAAAGTAAGACCCTGTGATTCTTTAAATCTGGATGTGGAAATGGTATGACATTTGGTTCCACAGTGGGTTCAGAGCCTATTTCTATGACATAATGGGCTTGCATTTAAAGGCTGAGACTTGGTGCTCAGCACAGATAATTGCCTGTGTATTTTGGAGAAATGGCTATTTAAGTATCAGCTGTGCTTTCAGAAAGTGATTGACATTTCATAAATATATCAGTTAAGCTACCTGTAGTATGTTTGCTTTTATTTAGTTATACTTTTAAAATGCTCTCTACATTTTAGTTGAAAATACCATTTACCCAAACATATATTATTACACCTGAAAACCTTAACCTACCCATATAGTTGTATCTGATCTTGCTCTAACTTATGTCCATTTTCCCATTTTCCCCTTCTTTCCTTCTCACCAAGTCAACTGTGACTATCGTGGACTCTTTGTCATGTACAGTCTTCTATAGAAATATTTTCAGGGTATCTATGGAAACAGATATTATCTTTTTAAGATTCTTAATGTGTTTTCGACCCACATGTTATAAAAAGCAATAAAATGGTCTCAGTATCATCAAAATTCTTTCATATTTTTTAAAGTGCACTATCACTTTCTATGCTTATCTCACCGTGGCCAGGTAACGGAGACCCTGGTGCAATGCTGGTCTATAGACCACACCTCAGCAGGTGTGCTGTTGTTTGTTGTCCCCATTTACCTGTGTCCTCTGCTACTGATGAAGAGCAGATTGCCTGCAACTGGTCTTCTTGCAAATAACTCAGTGTGAATATTTCTCTGTGATGTATTCCTGGGAACACCACTGAGTTTGAGGGCCTGCTGCACACAGTCACTCTGCCCAGGTGTGGCCACTTCACTTTCTGGCAGAAGCCCCAGGGCACACTGCAGCTAACTGCACATGGGCCCTACCCCTCACCTCCTTATGGGCATTGGTGATTTTCTAATATATTTTGCCCAAGAAAGTAAGTATTACAAAGTGTCTTACTTTCACTTTTTTCTCTAACTACAAAATAATTTGATCATTGTCCAATAATCATAGATTTTGGTGTTCTACTTCTCACTAAATGTTTTTATTTTTGCCAATATTTCTACAGAGTTGGTTTGCAGATACTTTTGTTTATCCCTGTCTTGAATCCCTCATCTGCTGTTTCTCACATTCTCTCTGAATTAACATCTTCTATTTTGTCCTTTTGGGCCAGAAGTCATTAAATCCTAAATAATTGACATTTTTGAATCATGGTTTGTTCCTAAAGAAGAACCGCAATGAGGTCCCTTCCCATTTCCAAGTCATTTATTGAGAGTGAAATGCTATGATACAGGTTATTTTACCTCTTATATTTGTTTGCTGGTACATGATGTTTGTTGAATCATTATAGTTTGTACCATACAAGTTGACACATGCTTTTGTATGTTTTCACATTCTTTATTTTTAAAAAAATGCTCCTAAGAATGATAATGTATGTGTGCCAGCTTGCATGTATGCATGTATCAAATATATTTAAATATTTTAATATTAAATCATTAAATTTGCTATTTAAAAACAACCCACAAAAGCACTCAATTCATCTATGTTGCAAGCAATTTCTACCAAGCATTTGTGGATTAACTCTTATATTATATAATCTTCTCTCAAAAATTGCCAAAACAGTTTCTGAGTCATTTCATGATGCTAATATAGTCTCAACACAAAAGTAGTGTAACAGGAAGAGGAAAATTAGAACCCCACTCATTTGTGAATAGAAATACAAACAACTTTAAAAAAAAACTCACCAAATCTATCATGTAGTAAATAAATGATTGCTGGGGACAAAGGAGCCTTCAGTAATTACTTATTATCTTCCTTTCTCAGGTTTTTAACCAAATTGAGATATAAAAGAAAGTGCATATAGAGAGACTATAATATCATCTTTAGACAGCTGAGGAAGACTTTGGGTTTATTAAGCAAATTACTTGCTGCCAATCAACATAGTAGGTAGATAGGCTTGCCCACCCAGTCTTGGCAGCAATGACTTGTCTTGTCTCTGACACATTGCAGGGGAGCACCTCACGGTGCAGGGTCATGGGCTTTAGCAGGCCAGATGCTCCAAGTGGGTAAGGGCAGAGCAGAGCATGCCAGGATGTTCTCGGTTTTACCCAACATGTCATTCCACCTTTTTAGGAACAGAGTCCACAAAATGGAATGAAAGAGAACTTGATTTCACAAATCGAAGTCCTCTTGCAGGAAAGAAACATCAGAAGCAAGGAAAATGCAATTACCAGCAATCAAGATCAAGGGACGTTTATCCCAAGATAGAAGAATTGTTAACATTGAAAAGCTCATGGATGTAATTTGCCATACCAACACATTAATGTGGGAAAGCCATATGATCTCAGTAGATACCAAACCATTCGGTAAAATTCAATAAACATTCATGATAGAATATTAGCAAAATGGAGTTAGAGGGGAACTGTGTTGCCTTGGTACACGTGCTCTACCACACTGCTGTACCAAACATCTTCATTGAAAAACAGTGCCTGCAAATGAAGGCATAAGACAAGATGCCTACAATGGCAAATCTCTTTAATATTTTTCTTGAAGCTTTATCCAGGGCAAGAAAAGACATGCAAAAGAATTAAAAGCCACTATAGTTATGAAGGAATAACTATGACTATTATTATTTTAGGGTGATAAATAATAATATGGTATTATTATAATTTATATTATAATAAAATTATGTTTATTATAATTTATATTATAATAAAGTGTGGTATTTACTCCAAATACCACACTTCCCCCAAACTAATCTATAGATTCTAGGAATTGTAGTCAAATATTTGAGAATTTTTTGTGTTCATCCTGATATTTTTATATGGAATTTTAAAGGAAACTAGGTGGACAGAACTTGTCCTACTAAATATCAGAAATTATTATAAAGAAATTAATAATAAGGACTGTGTGGAGCTGGCTTTAGAGTAGACTAATAGGCCAGTGCAACTGAGGAAAGAAAGTCATAAACAGATTCAATAGTCAATGGAAATTTGATGTATGAAAACATAAGCATGTACATCAAGGAAAATAGTGAAATATTCTTTGGTGCTTATACATATGAAAAAATAATATTAGATTCCTACTTTATGTTTCACCAAAATTGTTTCCAAATGGGTTACAGGTTTAAAATTTAAAGTTTTGAGAGTAAAATATTGCCAAATATGTATGACTTAGCTATGTGGAAAAAATATTTACACAAGACATAAAAGTACAAATTATAAAACTTGAAAATCCATCTCTATTTAAAGCCAGTATTATAAAACAGAAAGGGTGAGTGAGATATTCACTGGAAATTGAGTCTGGCAAACTTGTTTGCAATTCATCAATGTCAAAGATTAGTACTTAGTATTTATAAATAGTTTCTATAAACAAATCTAGTTGGAAAATTCACAAAAGACATAAATAAGAGAATTATAGAAGAAACAAAACCTAAATGTTCAATAGAAATATGAGAAAATATCATGCACGGCAGTGGGAACCTGTAAGGCCAGTAATCCAGGAGGCTTGGGCAGAAGGGCTGCAATTTGGAGGCCAGTCTGGACAAATTAGCGAGATCCTGTCTCAAAACTTAAAAATAAATAAATAAATAAAAAGTTCTGGGGATATCATCCAGTGCTACAGCCCCCTGGGTTCAACTTTTTCTTCCCCAGAAAAAGTAAATGGAAGAAATGTGAAAGACACCCAGCTCACTAGTAATCAGACACTTGCCTAGGAATACTGAATTGAATTATAATTTCATATTCATCAATTTAAAGTACCAAGTTTTGGACACAATCTGATCCCACAGGCACTCATATTTCTCTGTTCAGAAAGTAAATTAGTACAGTAATGTTGAAGATAATTTGAAAATTCTAGTAAAATTGAGCATATGTCTCTATGGTCCAGAATTTCCAGGATAGTTAAATATTCAAAAAGATTCATGATCACATAAATATGATAATGCACAAATACGTATGTGTATATATAAATATACAGATATACAGATATGTACATACACTCAAGAATGTTCATGGCAGCATTGTCTGTCATAGAAAAAAAATTAGTCATTATTATATACCTAGTGAAAAGTCAGGAGATGTGTGCTACATGTACATGGATGAATCTCTTGCATTGAACACTGAGTGATGAAGTCAAGAAGCAGACGTCACCCTCATTCAGAGATGAGTAAGACGAGGCAGAGCTGTACATGGCCTCACAGATGAGTGGTCGGTTATAGACGTGGATGGGCATATAGCCAGCTGAGCCTATCACTGATGAGGGCTCATCTGGTGTTTTTAAGTATCTTAAGAAATAACAGAGTGGAATAGTTCTGTAACAATGAAGCAACAAACAATTTGATCATTCTTAATTCAAATAGAATGATATGCCATTGCAGGGTGCACTTTTCAAGAGCTAAGGAAAAAAGGGATACATACAAACACGCATACACACACACACACACATACAAGATCCATCTCGTATGAAAGGTTTTACTCAATGTGAAATTCTCTGATCCATCTTTGATGAGGATATTTGATAATCAAATGAATGCTTCTGAAGTTTCAAGTTGTGCATTGGAAATAAACAGACTGACCTAGGTTTGAATTCCATTCCACCACTTCAGAGACCAAAGATGTATCTGTCTTCAGCCTCAATTCTCCCTCTGTAAAATGAAAAATACAGAAGTACTTAGAAGACAATGATGCTTATTGCAACATTGTCACAATAACCTCAGCTTCTCATCAGTTGGTCTCAAAATCCCATGCAAATGCCACATTAAGGAGTATCTAGTGTTCTTTCTTTCATTCAATCATTTGCTCATTCACATCCCTCCTAGGCAGCTCTCAGCCCAATTCATGTCACCAGGGAAGAAGTAACTCCTGTTCTTGAGGGGAACACTCTGTCACGTGGAACACTCTGTCACGTGGGCTCTGACCCTTTGCTCCACCATTACCTGCACACACCACAGTGATGCACAGCTGATGTTGAAGGTGAAATTTGCATTTTCTTTACATCTCAGTTGTTTCCAGACTCTGTTTCTGCAGCTGGCACAGCTGATTACCCACCGGGTCTCTCTGGGGGGTTCCCCACCAGGGTATAGCTGGGACCCAGGGATCAGGGCTTGCTTCCTTGAGAATATGAGGTTCCAGGGGTTGAGATAGAATTGGATAAACAATGTTCACTGCTATTTTTTCTGACTAAAATTTAAGCTTTCTCTCTAGAGAGAATAACTTGTTGTATGTGTTATTCTTATTAGGTCTTCTTTTTCTTCTTTTCTTTTCTTTTTTCCACTCATTCCCGCGTTTTTTCCCATCGATATCTCACTCTTCTTGCTGCTGTTCTCTGCGTCCCAGGATGAACACCTTCAAAAAAAAAGTTTAGTGAACTGTACACTATGAGAACAGTTCTCATAGAACTGATGCCATTTCAGACACATCTCAAAGTTCTGGGGACCCCAGGGCCACTTTTCTTTTAGACCTACAGGCTACAAATTTGGGGGCTTCCACAATCCCCCTCAGATTTGATATTTCACTAGACTATCTCATAAAACTTTGGCATTAGAGACCAAATGTTGAAATCCTACCCACCAAGGTGATGGTATTAAGAGGTGGGGTCTTTGAGAGGCGTTCAGGTTAGAAGAGGTCAGAAGATTGGAGCTAATGAATGGGATCTGGACCCCTTTCTTTCCCTCTCTGTGTGGAGATACAGTGAGAAGTTGGCAGACTGCAGTCCAGAAGAGGGCTTTCCCCAGAACCTGGTCAAGCTGATACTCTAACCCTAGAATTCCAGCCTCCAGACCTGTGGGAAATAAATGTCCATTATTTATGAGCCACCCACACTATAGTCATTTGCTGTAGAAGCTGAAACTGACCAAGACAGAAATTGGTACTGAACATTAGGTGCTGCTGCTCTGAATATCTAAAATGGAACACCTTTGCATATGGCAATGGTAGAGGCCAGAGGAATCTTGGGCTGCATGCTAGAAGAAGCATTGATTTCTGTGATCTGAATTTTATTGTAATTTTTTATTTGTGCACATTAATTATACCAAATAATGGATTTAATTGTGGCATATTCACACATACATAAAAATAATTTGGTCAGTTCCACTCTGGAGTACATCCCCCATGTCCCCTCCTCCTGCTCCTCCTTCTTCTAACATTCTTATTTCTACTTTCATAGCGTCCCTTGTTTCCCATTTTTTCCCCTCTAGCTTCCACATTAGAAAGAAGATAGCTGGTGCTTTTTTTTCTGAGTCTGACTCATTTTGTTCAACATTGTGATAACCAATTCCATCTGTTTTCCTGCAAATGACATAATTTCATTCTTTTATATGGTCGAGTAAAACTCCATTGTGCATATATATATCACATTTTCCTTATGCAATCTGTAAACTGCTTATAGTGCAGTGTGTCATGATAAACATGAGTGTGCATGTAGCTCTAAAGTATGCCTACTTTCATTATTTTGTTTTTATAAATGCCAAGGAGTGGTATTGCTACATCATGCAGCAGTTGTTTTCAGTTTTTTGAGGAATCCTTATGCTTCTTTCCATAGTAGCTAGACTAATTTTCATTCCCACCAACGAGGTCTAAGGATTCCTTTTTCCTCACATCCTCACCAGCATTTATTGTTGTTTGTTCTCTTGATAATTGCCATTCCGACTAGAGCAAGATGGAATTTCAATGTAGTTTTAATTTGCATTTCCCTAGTGACTAACAATGTTGAGCATTTTTTTCATATAATTATTACCTATTTGTACTTTTTCTTTAAAGAAGAGTCTGCTTAGTTCATTGGATGTTTGTTTGTTTTGAGGGGTTTTTTGGGTTTTTTGTTGTTGTTGTTGTTTGTGTTTGCATTTGGTTTTGGTATTATTTAGGACTTTATACGTTCAGGATATTCATTCCCTGTTGGAAGAGTAGCTGTCAGAGACTTTCTCTATTCTCTAGGCTGTCTGTTCACTCTGTTAATTATTGCCTTTACTGTGCAGAAGCTGTTTAATTGGATACCATCCATTTGTCAATTCTTGCTATCATTTTTCCGAACTACTGGCATCTATTCAGGAAGTAGTTTTTTTGTGCATATATCTGGAAATTTTTTCCCTGTTTTCTTCTGGCAGTTTCAAAAATTCTGATCTTATACATAGGTCTTTAATCCATTTTGAATTAACTCTTTTTACAGGGTGAGAAGGATGTAGTTTAATTGTCCTACTTACGGATAGCCAATTTTCCCAGCACCATTTGTCTTTTCTCCAACATGTGCTTTTGCTGCCTTTCTTGAGAACCACATGCATGTAGCTGTAGCTGTTTGGGCTTCTTTCTGTGTCCTTTATTCTGTTCCATTGATCTACATGTCTGTGTTTATGACAGGACTATGCTCCTTTTTTAACTGTGTCTCTGTAGTATATTTTGCGATCAGATATTGTGACGCCTCCAACGTTGAGCCTTTCTAAAACTCACGAATAGGTGTTGAATTTTATCAAATGTCTTTTTCCCATAAACTTACATGATCCATGATTTTCTTCCTTAGGCTGTAAAAGTGCTGGGTTGCACTGAGTTGATTTAGTTTATTGAGCCAAACTTCCCACATGATGGTAATTCACACCTGGTGATGTACATAATTGTGTTGTCTAAATTGCTGGTATTATAGAAAAGAATCTTGCTTCTATGTTGATAAAAGATACTGGACAATAGTTTTTTACACTGTCATTATCTGGTATTGTTATCAGAGTGTTACCAGCGCACAGGCAGGAACACCCAGAGGGTCCCAGGTCCATGTTCTTGGCATCTTGAACAAAGAATTGAACAAGATGCCAGAGGTTGGCAAGCAAGGCAAAGGTTTATTAAAAGTGAATGAAAACATCCAGGAGAGCAGAAAATCGGATGAGCTGCAAAGTAGCTTAAGGCCCTGTCTATGAAGTGGATGGAGCTCCCTTGACTTCGGGCTGTTAGTTCTCCCCTTCCTCCCTGGGTGGACCTGGGGTTGGTAGCACTTTGATTGACAGCTGAACTTGACATAATTTCTTCTCTACTGCCCATGCCTAAGTTTCTTCCCCACCACCATCCAGGAAAATGCATAGCAGGGAAAACCAGCACTGCAAGGCTAATGATATGCTAACTTGCAACAAGTTAACTTCAGGTCAGTCCCCTGGGCTCTTGCCCATTCCCAAGGATCAGGGACTTATCCTTCAGGGTCTTGAATTCCTCTGTGATCATCTAGCTTCCTCCCTTTAACCACAAGATGGCCTACTTTCCCTTCACAGGAGGAACTTCCAGGGAGTGTGTTGGGTGGGGCAGAGGAGTCCTAAATGGAGCTGAGAACCCCATGCTCCTACCCCATGCTATCTCCTACTAAGAGTAGCACTCCTATCAGAATAAGCTGGCAAGTGCTCTGTCCACATAGAGTTTAATTCTCCCTTAAGTAAGTTTTGATGAATTCCTTAGAGGATTTTGATGGGAACATTGTAACACTACATATTCTATGTTCTTAATGTTTAACTATTGATTTCATATTGAGTTAGTCATGTTTTTACTTCTCAGTGAGTTCATCCTTCTCTTTTGAGTTGTCAAATCTATGTGTGTAGGTTGTTCATAGTATTCTATTATTATTATTATTACTATTATTATTATTATTTTGTATTTGTGCTTAGGAATTTGCATCTTCTCTCTTGTTTCTTCGCCAGACCTGCTAGGACTTTGTCAATTTTATTGATCTCTTCAACAAAACCACCTATTTTTTCATTGATTTTTTTCCTGTGGTTTTTCTCTGTTCAATTTCATTTATTTCTACTCTCACCTTTATATTTCTATTCCTCTGCTTGTGTGGTTTACTTTGTTCTCTTCCTAGTCTCTTGGGATGAAATCTTTGACAGTGGGGTTGAGACTTCTTCTCTTTTCTAACTTACGCTTTCAGTATGTGCTTTCTCCTCTCAGCACTACTTTAGCTATATCCCATCAATTCTGGTGTATTGCAATCTCGTTTTCATTCAGTTCAATATTTCTCATTTCCCTGGAGACTTCCTTATTGACCCATGTTTTATTTAGAAATGAGTTATTTCTTTTTCCACATTATAGAAATGTGTTAGTCAGCTTTTTCACTGCTGTGAATAAAAGACCTGACGATAACAATTTTAAAGGAGAAAAAGTTTATTTGGGGGCTCCCAGTTTCAGAGGTCTCAGTCCATAGACAGCCAGCTCCATTCCCTGGGGCTCAAGGTGAGACAGAGCATCACGGCAGAAGAGTGTGACAGAGGAAAGCAGCTCACATGATGATAAGAAACCAGAGAGCCTAAGCTCAGCTCACCAAATATATACACCAAAGGCACACACCCCCACCCAATGACCCACCTTCTCCTCCAGCCACACTCTACCTGCCATCAGTTACCACTCAGTTAATCCCCATTAGAGGATTAATGCACTGGTTGGGTTAAGGGCTCTCATAACCCATTCATTCACCCCTGAATGTTCTTGCAGTGTCCACATGTGAGCTTTTGGGAGACACCTCCTATCTAAACCATAACAAGAGAGTTTTCCTTTTTCTTTCTATTCTTGGTCTCTGGCTTGATTTCATTATGTTTACAGCACACTCACTGTGTGATTTCAAATATTTTAAATTAATACTGAATTTTGATGCTGTCAGATATGGTCTGTCTCTAAAAATTGGAGCATGCTTGAAAAAATGTGTATTCTGCTCATGTTAGGTGGAATGTTCTATAAATGTTATACAGACCCTATCAGTTGATGGTGAGGTCTCTCTTTGCTGATCTTCTGTCTAGAGGTTCTACCAAATTCCCCAATAATAATTATGGATTATCTTCTTCACTCTTCAATTCTATCAGTTTTTGCTCTCTAGTTTAGTGCCTGCACATTTAGAACTGCTATTTCTTATTAGAGGATCAATAAATGGACCATCATATAATCTCTCTCTCTGTCCCTGCTAATTTTCTTTGCTGTGAAGTCTGCTTTATTTGATATTTAACATAACCACCTTTTCAATTTTTTGATTAATGTTTGCAGGGCTTTTCATTTTCTTCCTTTTATTTTTGATATGCATATATCATTGTATTTGAAGTAATTCTCTGTTCCCAGGATATAATAACACAATGTTTCTCTCCTCATTCTGCCAAACTGCTCCTCTTAATTGGCATCAGAGAAGCAATCTTGGAATATCAGAAAAGATGAGAAAGCACAGACACATCCTTATCTTGAATTTCCTAAATTATGTTGGAGTGTTGTTGAAATCTTCAACATTCTCTGATATGGTTCTCAATGTACATAGGGGAAATATTTAACATAATCATATTAAAAATTGCCCAGGTACAGTGGTAATCCCACACCTGTAATCTCAGCGACTCAGGAAGCTGAGAAAGAAGGATTTGCAAGTTTGAGGCCAGCCTCAGCAATTAGATGAGACCCTCAGCAGTTTAGTGAGACTGTCTCAAAATAAAAAAATTAATAATAAAGGACTGGGGGTGTAGCTCAGTGGTGAAGTACCTCTAGGTTCAATTCCCAGTACTACTACAACAACTACGAAGAAGAAGGAGGAGGAGGAGGAGGAGAAGAAGAAGAAGAAGTCAGGAATATAAAAGAAAGTAAGGTCTCTATACCATTTCAACCAGTAAAATACAACAATGAATATGTAGCTATAATATAACACTTAGAGCAACTACAATAATTCTAAAATATATTCAAGTAACCCACAGAAAAGCATAAAAAATAAAACAAAAAAAGTGAGGGAGAAACAAACAGAAAACAAAAAACAGTCAGATTTAAGTGTTATCATATCAAGGACATCATAAATAAAAAGCAAGTGGTCTTAGTTTTTAAAGCAATTAGAGTCATGCATTCCAAATGCAATCAAGAAAGTCAAAGAATGAAGTTTACAAAGGTCTAAAAAGCAAGGTTCTCTCTCACCCCAAACCACATCTATTGATAATAATTAAAGAGTTAGCGTGTATCATTTCTCAAGTTTACCCACAAATAAATAAAGGGAATGAGAACAAAAGAGTTGGAGGGTGAGAAGGGCTTGGGTATTAGCAGGGCCCACTCCCTAAACACTATTCTAGGCCTTGCTTTCCCTTCTGACAGTATGACATGGGCACCTTTCCATGAAGGCATATATTTATCTCATTTGGGGGACTGTGTGTTGATCCACCCATGAACCTTCTGTGATTTATTTAAACCTATTTCTTAAATCATTGTGGACAAACATTGTTGCAGGCACATAATGAACTTCAAAGTGAGTTATGTAACACCCATTTTACAGAGGAAGGAAGTGAGGCAGAAGGGGAGCTCCATCCATAGCCTCTATAAACTGGCAAGAAAGGAATTCAAACGCAGGGCAGGCTGTCTCCTCTCCACTGCACATAGGGGAATATGATGAAAGTTCAGAAGCACTGAGACCAAGTGCATGCTAAGCATATTTAAAATATTCTGGTAATGGGCTAGTTCTTTCTTTCTTTCTTTCTTTCTTTCTCTTTTTTCTTTTTTTAGCATTTGTTTGATTAGGAAACATCTCCATCACACACAAAACAAAATAGTTCATATTGAGTCATCTCACCCCTCATGGACACATTCTGTCAGGGAGGTGATGGAGAGGAGATTAGTCCTCAAACTTGAAAAGGGTCCCCATCATGTGACTTCACCTTCTTTGAATTCAGAATGAGGAAAGTAAAACTGATAAGCTAAATATTATAACCCAGTCAAGACTGCAGTTTAAACAAACCCCTGACCTACCCTAGCTTCTGAGAAGTGTTGTACCAGCTGGGTGGATGCATCCTCGAAAGGAATGCATTTCACTTGCTTTCCAACAACTTTACCTGAGGAAAGAGCTTGGTAGAGCCTACTGTTCTCAGGCCTCCCTAACCGTTGAATTTGGGACAACAGCATCCTGTTCCGTCAGTTGAGTTATCCCATGATGCTTGTCTCTCCGGGTATTTCAAAAAACCAGAGATGCTGGTATCAACAACTGGCTTCCTCTGCCTAGTCGCCAATCTTGTCCTTGAAGGTGGCGCTCTGCCTAGGTTGGAGTGAAGACACTGCAGTCAACTCGTGTGCTGGAGATGTGTCTTTCTCCCTCTATGCAACAATTCTTTTATTACATAACATTTTACATGAATAAAGATGTATAAAATTCTATGAGGAAAAATTCAGCCATACTTTTAGCCATGGTATAATTCCAACTTAAAATAATACCTAATTTTAACGAACATTCACATTCTTCAGTGACTTGCCTGTTTTCTTCCATGAAAAGAAAGTTTACTAAATATATAAGATAACATATAATTACATAAATGGATTGGTTGACATATTGTTTGGACGCTTCAAAGATAGTTCTTCTCCTTTATAGATTTGACTTCATCCAAGTGATGTTTTTCTCTTTCTTTTTTCTTCAGGTATCAGATGGTAAGTTACTGATCCAAAAGATAAAACCAAAAGTTACAACCGATACCTTGCTTCTTAGAAGGCTTTCAATCGAACCCCGTTCTTTTAACACTCCTTTCAGCTCTCTCAGAGTACATCTGTCGATATCAGCACTTGGAGGATTCTGCAGTATAAATCTAGTTGATCTAAGCTTTCCCTATTTCTAGCTCAGTATTGCATCTTCCGGGTCTGATACATGAGTAATCACTTGCCAATCCACTTTCAGATAGAAATTTAGATTGTTGCTACATCTTCATTCATTTATGCCTTTTAATAAAAAAAAATCATTTCATTGTGTGAATGAATTATGTGATTTAAAGTAAGACTATCTGTTGTAAAAAAACAAAAATCCCTCCGTTCAGTGACATAAAACAATAGAAATCCTCAGTCACATGAAATCCAAAGGGAGAAGCATGTTGGTGACAGGAGTACTTCTGCAGGTTTAGTGTGTCACCAAAGTTCTCATACTGGAATGGAATCCCCAACACCACAGGGTTGAGGAGGAGGCTTAATAAGGGGTGGTTTGGGCATGAGGGCTCAGCTTTCATGAGCAAATTAGTGATGTTATTGTGGAAGAGGCTTAGTTATAACAAGAGTGGTTTGTCATGAAAAAACGGTTTGGCCCTCTCTTGCTCTGGCTCTTTCCCGCCCTCCACCTTCTGCCATGGAATGGCACAGTAAGAAAGTCCTCTCCTAGCATGGCCACTCCATCTCCAAACTTCCAGGCTACAGACCATGAGCTCCGAAAACTTCCTTCCCTGTAAAATTGCCTAGTCCCTGGTATTCTACTACAGGACCACAAAATGCTTTAAAACAGGGACTCTGCTTCACACCCAGGAACTTGGCATAGAGTAAACTATAATATGCCATACCAGTGCAGTCGCCAGGCTCACCCAATGAAAATACAGGATGCTCAGTTAAATGTGAGTTCTAGATATGCAGTAATTATTGTTTTAATTCTACCAAAAAGTACGCTGTTTATCTGAAATTCAATGTTAACTTGGTATCTGGTATTATATCTGGCCACCCTACCACATGATTTGCGAAGGGTCCCTGAATGTCAACATCCAGATGATATGTGAGGAAGAAAGGGAGCACAGTCATTTGGTTCAGTTTGTATAGGAATGGGAGTGGAGAGCTGATTCAGGCCTACAGATAGCTTTTTGCCATGTTCCTTTGGCCAGAATATTATGTCATGAGGACACACAAGCATGTTTAGATGAAAGAGTGTGCTATTGGTCCAGAAGACATATGTACAGACAGATGTCAAGGGTACCAAGCCAATTTATGCCGCACCAAGGGTCCATTATTTCACAATGAGCAGGGTGTGACAATATGCTAGGGTGTGACCATAAAGACACTAACAGCGTGTTTAAGGGCACTCTACACCACACGAAAAACCATGCATGTGTGCATCAAAGTACCAAACTTAGGTAGAAAAGAGAACAAAACTTAGATTAAAAAAAAAAAAGCAAAAATATTTATGAGTTAAAATCAGCTATTATGGATCAGCTCCAAGATGGCAGCCTAGACGGACGCTGCGTTCCTAGTCTCTCCAGGACCTGGGTTTAAAGTAGTGGAAACACTGTTTCTCAATGAGTTTTTAGAGGACACCCGGCAGCTGCCTCCACCCAGGAACTCCACTCACATGCCCGCAGGGTCACCAGGCCCCAGCGTTTGCACACGACCCCAGCCGCAAGCGGGCACACTCTGGGGCAGGACTCTGACCCATTGCCTGTGCAAAACCCACTCCCATACAAGATACCCAGCTCCAGCACCCACACACCCCACACGACCTCGGGCGGCCCACCCATGCAGGACCCCTAGCTGTTGCTCCTGCACAGGACCTCTGGCTGCTGCTCTTATGTGGATCTCCATCTACCCTGTTCACCTACACCTGGGGACATGGGACAGGATCTGGAGACAAACATTTACTTCTGCACAGCACACCACAAAGTTGCATCTCCAAACATGTCACCCAACACCACCTTCTGCCCGGTCCCTTCACCCTATCTCTGAAGCAGATGGCTTCTTTGTGAGACTCCGGCTCACAGATACCAGTAAGCAACAGACAACCCACCTACTGGAAGAGGAGGGAAGCAATCCTGTTTATTTACATTGAAACTTTTTTTCCCTTCTATTCCTTTTTCTTTTTTTCTTTCTTTTTTTCCTCTTTTCTTTCTTTTTTTTTTCTTCTTTTCTCTCTTGCTCTTTTCCCACCCTCACATCCCCAACATTTATGAAACCAAGTATTTTTTATGCATTAGGCTACTGTGGACTGGGATATCTGATTAGTATACTACAGTTGTATTATTTACTCTCGTAACTTCCACCTGTACATGTTTTGTTTTTCTTAATTTTTATGTCTCCTTGTAAGTTGTACTCTATTTTCTTCATGGTTACTCATCTTCCCCAAATCTCTTTCTGTCTTTTCTACTAATGGCCAACTTCTTTTAGATTCCTCTTTCATGCTTTCTAGGATCTGATAACTATATCCTCACTTCCTACCTCCCTAACATCTCATCCTACACCCCACCCCTGCTTCTCTCTAGCCCACCAGCAGAAGCTGTATACCTTTGTGCAAACCTATTGTTTATATAGTAGATGCTAATTGAATGCATAATTTCTGTATATTGTGACAAAGCTGTAAATGTATTTAGGAGCTATTAGAAGCTACTTGGTGTAAAACTATATATTGTTTGTGTTGAGATCTGTCAATTTTGGTCTCCCCCTAAAAGGAGAGGTATTGGAACCCTGTAGGGAATCTATAAGCCTATAGGATAAAAACTGTAACACCTCAGATCTGCAGTGCTAGAAGGGAAGGCACACAAACAACATGAAATAAACAAGAGAAGAAAGTGCCTCAAACAAACCAAGATACTACATTATTAGAATCCATGGTCAGCACAGAAGAAGAAATGTCAGAGAAGGAGTTCAGGATGTACATAATTAAAATGTTCTGTGACTTAAAGAATCATATAAGAGAGCAAACCCAGGCAGCAAAAGATCATTTTGATAAAAATCTACATAGGCAAATACAGGAAACAGAAAATTACTTCAATAAGGAGATATTCTGAAAAATAACCAAACAAATATCCTCAAAATGAAAGAAACAATAAACCAAATTAAAAACTCAATAGAAAGCATCACCAACAGATTAGATCACATGGAAGACAGAACCTCAGACAATAAAGGTAAAATATTTAATCTTGAAAATAGAGTTGACCACACAGTGAAGATGGTAAGAAACCATGAACACAATATCCAAGAATTATTGGAAAACATAAAAAGACCAAATTTATGAATTATTGAAACAGAAGAGGTATAGAATTTCAAACCAAAGGAATAAACAATCTTTTCAATGAAATAATATCAGAAAATTTTCCAAACATGAAGGATGAATTGGATAAACAAATAAGAGGCTTAAAGGACACCAAATGTACAAAATCACAACAGATCTACACCCAGGTACATCATAATGAAAATGCCTAGTATTCAGAATAAGGAGAGAATCTTAAAAACCACAATAGAAATGAATCAGATTACATATAGGGGGAAATCAGTTAAGATCTCTGCAGACTACTCAACTCAGACCCTTAAAGATAGAAGAGTTTGGAACAATATATACCAAGCTCTGAAAGACAATGGATGTCAACCAAGAATCTTATGTCTAGCAAAATTAAGTTTTAGATTTCAGGATGAAATAAAAATATTCCAAGAAAAACAAAAATTAAAATAATTTACAGCAAGAAAACCTGCACTACAGAACATTCTTGGCAAAATATTCCATGAGGAGGAAATGAAAAAGAACAATGAAAACCTGCAAAAGGAGAAACTACACTAAAGAAAGGCCAATCAAAGGAGAAACCCAGTTGAGTTAAAAATTAAAAATAAACCAAAACATCTGGAAATACAAACCATGTCTCAATAATAACACTGAATGTCAATGGCCTAAACTCAGCAATTAAAAGACATACACTGGCAGATTTGATTTTAAGAAAAGACCCAACAATATGCTGCCTCCAAGAGACTCACCTCACAGAAAGAGACACTCACAGATTGAAGGTGAAAGGATGGGGAAAAAATGTGTCACTCACATGGAATGTGTAAACAAGCAGGGGTTTCCATCCTCGTCTCAGATAAAGTGGACTTCAAACCAAAGTTAGTGAAAAGGGATTCCATACTGCTTAAGGGAATCATACATCAACAAGACATAACAATCTTAAATATCTATGCCCCAAACAATGGGACAGCCATGTATGTCAAACAAACCCTTCTCACCTTCAAGAATCAAATAGATCACAACACAATAGTACTGGGTTACTTTAACACACCTCTTTCACCACTGGATAAATCTTCCAAACAAAAACTAAACAAACAATCTACAAAACTCAATAGAACAATCAATCTAGACTTAACAGACATATATAGAATATTCCATCCTTCAATAAGCAAATACACTTTTTTCTCAGCAGCACAGGGAACCTTCTCCAAAATAGATCATATGCTATGCCACAAAGCTTACCTTATCAAATACAAAAAATAGAGATACTACCCTGCATTCTGCCTGACCACATGGAATAAAATTAGAAATTCATGACAGTTTTTAAAAAAGAAGCTACTCCAACACCTGGAGACTAATGATACACTATTGAATGATGTATGGGTAAGAGAAGACATCAGGGAAGAGATAAAAAAAAATTCTTAGAGGTAAATGAAAACTCCAATACAACATATCAAAATCTCTGGGACACCATGAAGGCAGTGCTAAGAGGAAAGTTCATTGCATTAAGCTCATTTATTCAAAGAAGAAAAAGTCAACAAATCAATGACTTGACACTATGTCTCAAAACCCTAGAAGAAGAGGAACAAACCAACACCAAAAGAAATAGAAGACAGGAAATAATTAGAATCAGGCCTGAAATCAATGAAATTGGAACAAAGGAAGCAATTCAAAAAATTGACAAAAAAGCTGGTTCTTTGAAAAAAATAAATAAAATTGACAAACTCCTAGCCACCCTAACAAAAAGAAGGAGAGACAAAACCCAAAGTACTAAAATTTGTGATGAAAAAGAAAATGTCACAACAGACTGTGCTGAAATACAGAGGATAATTAGAAACTATTTTGAAAATCTATACTCCAGTAAAATATAAAACCCTAAAGACTCTGACAAATTTCTAGAGGCATATGACCTACCCAAACTGAACCAAGATGACATTCAAGACTTAAACAGATCAATTACAAGCAAGGAAACAGAAGATGCCATCAAGAGCCTGCCAAACAAGAAAAGCCCTGGACCAGAAGGATTCTCAGCCGAGTTCTACAAGACCTACAAAGAAGAACTACCTCCAATACTCCTCAAATTATTCCATGAAATAGAAAAGGAAGGAAACTTCCAAACTCATTCTATGAGGCTAGTATCACCCTGACACCAAAACCAGACAGAGACACGTCAAAGAAGGAAAATTTCAGACCAATACCCCTGATGAATATAGATGCAAAAATTCTCAATAAAATTTTGGCAAATTTCATACAAAAGTATATTTAAGAAAATAGTGCACCATGATCAAGTGGGATTCATTCCAGGGATTCAAGGTTGGTTCAACATATGAAAATCAATAAATGAAATCCATCACATCAATAGACTTAAAGATAAAAATCACATGATTTTATCAATTGGTGCAGAGAAAGCATTTGGCAAAATACAGCACCCTTTCATGCTTAAAACACTAGAAAAACTAGGGATAATAGGAACATACCTCAACATCATTAAAGCAATCCAGGCTAAACCCAAAGCCAACATCATCCTAAAGGGACAAAAACTGGAAGCATTACCTCTAAAAACTGGAACAAAAAAGGGATGCCCTCTTTCACCACTCTTACTCAATATAGTCCTTGAAACTCTAGCCAGAGCAATTAGACAGATGAGAGAAATTAAAGGGATACAAATAGGAAAAGAAGAACTCAAACTATAATTATTTGCAGATGACATGATATTATACTTGGAAGATCCAGAAAATTCTACCAGAAAACTTCTAGAATTAATAAATGAATTCAGCAAAATTTCAGGATCTAAAATCAACACCCATAAATCAAATGCATTTCTATACATCAGCAATGAATCCTCTGAAAGAGAAATCAGGAAAACTACTCCATTCACAATAGCCTCAAAAAATAAAAAATAAAACACTTGGGAATTAATCTAACAAGAGTGGTGAAAGTCCTCTACAATGAAAATTAGAGGGCACTAAAGAAAGAAATTAAAGAAGATCTTAGAAGATGGAAAGATCTCCCATGCTCTTGGATAGGTAGAATCAATATTATTAAAATGGCCATACTATCCAAAGTGCTATACAGATTCAGTGCTATCCCAAAGTCATTTCTTATAGAAATAGAAAAGGCAGTCAAGAAATTAATTTGGAAAAATAAGACACCCAGAATAGCCAAATCAATCCTCAGTAAGAAGAGTGAAGCAGGAGGCATCACAATACTAGACCTTAAACTATATTATAAAGCTATAATAACAAAAATGGTGTGGTATTAGCACCAAAATAGACATGTAGACCAATGATACAGAATAGAAGACACAGAGATTAACCCACATAAATATAGTTATCTCATACCAGACAAAGGTGCCAAATACATACATTGGAGAAAAGATAGCCTCTTCAACAAATGATTCTGGGAAAACTGGAAATCCATATGCAGCAAAATGAAACTAAACCCCTATCTCTCACCATGCACAAAACTCAACACAAAATGGATCAAACACCTAGGAATTAGACTAGAGACCCTGAGCTTAATTGAGGAGAAAGTAGGCCCAAATCTTCGTCACGTCAGATTAGACCCTGACTTCCTTAACAAGACTCCTAAAGCATAAGAAATAAAAGCAAGAATCAATAAGTGGGATGGATTTAAACTAAAAAGCTTCTTCTCGGCAAAAGAAACAATCAATGAGGTGAACAGTCAGCAAATTTTTGCCACACGCACTGAGAGAGCAGCCATCTCCAGGAAATATAAAGAACTCAAAAAACTTAGCACCAATGGGGCTGGGGTGGTGGATCAGTGGTAGAGCGATTGCCTAGCATGCATGAGGCATTGGGTTCAATTCTCAGCACCATATATAAATAAATGAATAAAATAAAGGTATTATGTTCATCTACAACTAATAAATTATTTTAAAAAATTTAGCACCAAGAAAATTAACAACCCAATCAATAAATGTGCTAAGGAGCCAAACAGACACTTCTCAGAAGATATACAATCAATAAACAAATATATGAAGAAATGTTCAACATCTCTAGCAATTAGAGAAATGCAAATCAAAACAACTCTAAGATTTCATCTCACCCCAGTCAGAACGGCAGCTATCCAAAATATGAGCAGCAATAAGTGCTGGCAAGGATGTGGTGAAAAAGGTACACTCAAACATTGCCGGTAGGACTGCAAATTGGTGCAACTTATCTGGAAAGCAGTATGGAGGCGCTTTTAAAAACTTGGAATGGAACCACCATTTGACCCAGCTATCCCACTCCTTAGTCTATACCCTAAAGACTTAAAAATAGCATACTATAGTAATGCAGGCACTTCAATGTTTATAGCAGCACAATTCACAATTGCTAAATTGTGGAAGCAACCTTGATGCCCTTCAATGGATGAATGGATAAAGAAATTGTGGTATATATACACAATGGAATATTACTCAGCAATAAAAGAGGATAAAATTATGGCATTTACACATAAATGGATAGAGTTGGAGAACATCATGCTAAGTGAAATAAGCCAATCCCAAAAAACCAAAAGGCTGAATGTTCTCCCTGATTAGTGGATGCTGATACATAAGGGGGATGGGAGTGGGGATCACAGGAGAAATGGAGGAACTTTGGAGGGGGTAGGGGGGAAGTGGGGGAAGGGAGGGGGAATAGGAGTAGCAAAAATGGTGGAATGAGATGGACATCAATACCCTAGGTGCATGTATGAAGACACGAATGGTGTGACTCTATCTTGTTTGCAACCAGAGAGATGGAAAACTGAGCTCTATATATGTCTTATGACTTGAAATGCATTTAATAAAATAAATTTTAAAAATTGATGATAAAAAATAAGCTATTATGTATTGGTCAAATTGTTGGCACCTGACTTTTCCTTAAGGTAGACCATAGCAGAAAAGAAAGAATTCCAGAAAATGCTAACTTATTTTTTTCATATATATATATAGAATGAGAAGATTATCTAGTTTGCAAAGAAAGTTTTTCTAATGGGAGTTATAAAAAGACAGTGGTACAGCATATAATGAGGCCATCAAACTAGAGAAACATGAAATTCATTGAGACACAGACTCCACTTTACACAACCATGCAGGTGCCCAACATAGAGTAGACACTGCAATAAGCCACATGAGTACAGTCACCAGACTTAACAGATGAAAATACAGAATGCACATTTAAATTTGAGTTTCAGATTCATAGTAAGTGTTTTATTTGGATATTTCCATACAATAGTTAAGTCATATTTCTACTAAAAATTACATTGTTTATCAGAAAAGATAAAAGATAAAAGGTGTATGGACCATGAACATAACTCAGAAGATTCTTCTCACTCCAACTCTATTAATGTCAAGAGCTTGAATGAGGATAATATGACTAAAATGGTAAATGGCTGAGAAAAGACTGTTGGCTGTTGAGAAGGTACAAAATCATATTTGTTTCCTGCCTCATCTAGGTAGAGATACCTGTTTAACATAGTTGAAAAGTATATTAATCTATGTTTCTTAGAATCCCGCATAAAAAATCAGTACTATATGCAATGTTCTTCATTTTTAAATGAATATATGGCTCAATTATACTGATTATGTGAAGAGTACTGAAAGAATTACTTGGAAAGTAGTAAATTCCCTCATGAGTGTTTGTCAAAACAGTCCAAATCAAAGTGATGTGAAATGTAAGAATTATTCGCTGTAAAATGTCACAAAGATTTTCCTCTTTTTTTTTCTTTTCCTGGTTCTCTCTAGAGTTTTAGGCAGCCATGACATAAAGACATGGGACTGAAGTGACTGAATTCTACCTTCTGGGACTTGGTGCCCAACATGATGAGTTTCAGAGCTGCCTATTCATTATTTCTCATGATCTACCTACCTGACATCCATGGTGGGTAATACTGAAATAACCTTGCTCATCAGGACAGATTCCAGATTCCAAATATACTTTTTCTTGCAACATTTGGCTTTTTTGATATCTGTTATACAATGGCTATCACTCCCAACATATTGAAAAACTTCATGGTAGAAAACAAGTCCATATCATTAAAAGGATGGGTAATGCAATTGATTCTTGCAAAGTTTACAACCAGTGATGGTTACCTCCTGGCAGCCATGGCAGTTGACCATTACATAGTCATCTGCAAGCCACTTTGCTATCCCATAATTGTGTCTTGAACAGTCTGCAGCCAATTCACAACTGGATTATCATGGGTTCAATAAATGCCATACACACAGGACTTACTGTTCCAGTGTTCTTCTGTAAGTCCAACAGCATCAATGAGTTTCTGAAATGTCCCCAAATCTCACCCTTCATGATGCAACACTAACATCAATACCATACTACTTGTTGTGTTTATGGGATTTAACTTGACGTTCACTGTGTTGGTCATCGTCTTCTCCTACATTTACATCATGACCATCATCCTGAAGATGTCTTCTCCAGCAGAGAGGAAGAAGCCCTTCCCCACATGTGGCTCCCACCTGAGAGCTGTCACATTTTCTGTGGCACCCTCGCTTACATTGCTTGCCTCATTCTGAGAATGCCCACAAGAATATGAAGTTGGTCTCCGTATTTTATGACACTGTCATTCCCATGTTAAACCCCCTGATACAGCCTGAGAAACAAGGAAGTAAAAGTGTTCAGTACATGATAGCATCCAGTGTAGATGTTCTACCACAGTTTAACGTTTCTAAGATTGTAAGACATGTTCACGTCTTAAACCAATACATTTTCCTTCAATAGATCAGACTTAAAATGTGGGACACAGAATAGGAACATATCCTGGAACTGAAAAACGCCTCTCAGGAAATACCAACAGTGAACTAGTTTAAAGCCTCTGACTTTTCCATATCAAGCATAGAGGAAGACACACCCTCCATAAGGATAATTAGAGAGATGCCTAATTACACTGGAAATGCTATGACATCTTTCTAATGGTTCATTTCCTTCTTTGTTGACTCCACAATGACAGTGTGATTCATCCTGCCACCCAGAGAAATGAATTTCCATGCCAATACAGACACTTAGACGTAATAAAGACATCTTGCTCAATACTGGATTCCCAACATCCAGCCTATTCTTACCATATTATCATTGCTCAATAAAGACCTGCTGAGTAAACAAATGGCCAAATGAAAGCTCAAAAATCTAAACAAAGCACTCTCACAGAAGTTGGAAGTAACAGCCAGCAGCTGGGCACAGCTTTTTCTGGGTTGAAGAGTGGAACCACGGCCAGAGATGTGCCAAGCTTATTGGGAGAAGAAACTACCTGTATCAACATCAAAGACTGTTTTTGTAAAGCAACCCACAGAATGAAATTTTAAAGAATTTTGGTAATCTCCACGAATTATTTCTTTTTTTTAATTACTGATGTTGTCTTCCTTTTATTTTTGAGTTTTGGTGTTTGTATGCGCTTTATGTGTGACAGAAGACACATACATGGACAGAACTACTTAATGGCACAAGCAATCTATGGACACTAAAAAAGGGCATGACCAGAGATGTCATTAACCAAGAGGAGTAGTGGCCCATTCTGGCAATGATGAAAATCTTGGTTAGCTTTTTCACCCCTGCAGCTGAAATAACCCAATCAGATCCATTGTAGAGGATGAAAAGTTTATTTGAGGGCTCACAGTTTCAGAGATCTTAGTCCATAGAAGGCCAGCTCCATTCCTCAGGGCTCGAGGTGAGGCTGAACATCATGGTGGAAGAGTATGGCAGAAAAAAGTATCTCACATGATGATCAGAGAGCAGAGATGGAGGTCTCCAATTGCCAGATACAAAGACATGCCCCAAAGCCACACCCCCAATTCCCACCTCCTCCAGCCACACCCTACCTCTTCAGTTACCACTCACTTAATCCCTATCAGGGGATTAATTCACTGATTGGGTTAAGATTCTCACAACCCAATCACTTCTCCTCTGAACTTTCTTGCATTGTCTTAAGCATGAGCTTTTGGGAAACACCTCACATCCAAACCATAACAATAACTAAATGGTATCTCCATCATTCCCCCCCCCCAAACAAATCATATGTTTCTTAGATTTATCCTAGACACTTATTGCTCTGGTTTGGAAATGGTTTCAGTATTTCTTGTAAGGGTGTATGTATTGCAGGTCCCCAATTTGGAAAATTTAAGAGATGATGGGACCTTTAAGAATCAGAGCTTAGTGGAAAGTCATTGGAGTTACTGACCTCAAAATGAATTCATGTCATTTCCATGGGACCCCAATTAATTCTCACAAGAAGGTTATTATAAAGGAGCAAGGCTGGCCTCTCCCTACACTCTCTGGCTTCCAGTCTTGCCATGTAATCTCTCCCTTTCACACCTGCTCCCACGTTGATGCCATTTGCCATGATCTGATGCAGCCAGGGAGGCCCACACCAGAGTTGGTGCCATGTTACATGGATTTTCAACCTCCAAAACTGCGAATTAAGTAAACATCTTTTTAAACATTATCCAGCCTTAGATATTTTGTTAAAGCAATGTAAAATGGACAGTTGCACTTTGCATCATTGTTGGTTATAGATAACTGGTTAGTGCAGTCAAGGAAAAGGTCAGGCTACCGCCAAGGATATTGTGTTAGGAAGCAGAAGATAATGGTTACCCACAAATGTAGTGGAAGGACTTCAGGGGCAAATGAAACAATCTCAGAAGAATTCTATGTAGGAGGTAAAGGAGTAGAACGGTGCCACTCTCTAAGAATTGGGATATGTAGAAGTGGTAGTCTCCCTAATATCTCCACCTAATTAACCAGTCTAGGACCTGAGAAACCCAAATGGGTTGTGGCAGATGATAGACTAGCACAGATGTAGCTAAATGGTAGCACTTATCTAAGCTGCTGTGCCAGATATGCTATTGTTACTTAAAAAATAACCTTTCATACTATGCACTGGCACTGATTTGGGAATGCATTTTCTTTACTATCAGAAAGCAAGGTACAGCCAGGCTTGGTGGTGCATGCCTGTAATCCCAGCACTTTGGGTGGCTGAGACCAGAGAATTGTGAGTTCAAAGCCAGCCTCAGCAATGGCAAAACACTAAGCAACTCAGTGAGACCCTTTCTCTAAATAAAAAACAAAATAGGGCTGTAAATGTGGCTCATTAGTCTAGTACCCCTGAATTCAATCCCCAGTACCAAAAAGAAAAAGCAAGTTACCTTGTCTTGACATACATATCAGTATCTATTCCCAATCCTTCCAGGGCCATATGAATTCTACTTAGTCACAGGATAGTCTATGGGAACTTTCCCAATTGAAGACCTGTAAACTCTACTCTAATCCATGGAGGAGTTTGGATGCAAGGGAGAGGAAACGGCAAATACTGTGTGGTAATTTGTACATCAATAGGAACAGGAACTAGTACAATATCCACATACCAGGCACAATAAAGTTTGATGTAAACTTGTGGATACTAGAAACACCTTGAAACAATTCACATTCTTTAGCAGGATGTGTTAGTCCTGATCCCCTAAGAAGACAACACTAGATGAGATCACATATACAAAAAATGTTTAGGAGAATTCTTATGTAAAAAGAGATAGAGCAATGAGCAAAGCTGAGAAAGCAGTCAGTCTGGCCCCAAGTAATGGAAGGAAGGAGAAAGATTGAAGGGAGCATATGAGATGAGACTGTCCTAAAGTGTGAGGGTGCCAAGAAATCCTTGAGCCAAAATGGGCTGACAAAGATGTACTAAGGAGACCAGTACTGAGGAGTCTAGTCCATTGGGTCTGCCTCAGAACTCTTTTTACAGTCATAGGTGGGGAGCAGCCCACAGAAGGTGTGGCTACAGTGGACTTCAAAGTGAGCAGCTGAGACCCATAGTCATTTACACTCTTGTATAATATCAACAAATTTATTCACATGACTGTCACACATATAAATGAACTAAGATCTAATCACATGATGTAATATTATGTAGAGAAAATGAATTTGTGATAACACTACCACAACACAACAGACAGGTTTTAGTGTTATTGAGTAAAAATAAATATCTCAGAAGAAAACAGAATAAAATTTTTCATTAAGATCAGTAATAAGAAAACTAGAAAATATATTGTTTAGGCATGAAAATTCACTTACACCTAAAGATCAAAAAATACAAGGCAGAGTCTTAGTAACAAACAAACATAGCACTGCCTAAAAGCAAGCACATAGCTCCGTGGAAAAAAGGATGCAGAGACAAACTCACACAGCTACTGGCATCTGATCCTCAACAAAGGTTAGAGAAAACTAGTTAGAGAAAAGAGAGCCTCTGTAGCAAATGGCGCTGGGAAAAGTGGACATCCATATGTAGAAGAATGAAACTAGATCCCTATCTCTCACCCTACACAAAAGTTAACTCAAAATGAATCAAAATCCTAAGTATAAAATCAGAAATGGTGCAACTGTTAGAAGAAAATATCAACAGTTCAACATATAGACACAGACCACAACTTCCTGAATAGGACATCTAAAGCTGAGGGGGAAAAAAGAATTGCTACATAAGATGGCATCAAATTTAAAACTTCTGCATACCAAGAAAACAATTGACAAGGCGAAAAAACAGCCTCAAAAACTCAGCACACACACACACACACACACACAACTGGCCCATTGAACAAATAGGTAAATAAACTAAGCAGATATTGCTAAAATAAATAAGCTCAAATGCCCAAGAAAGGTAGGCAAGATGTTCATCATGTCCAGTGTTATGTTTTAGATGTGAGCTGTCCCCCAAAATTCCATGTGTGAGAAAATGCAAGGTTTAGAGGTAAAATTATTTTATTATGGGACCCTTATCCCAATCAATGAATTCATCCCCTGATGGGGATTAACTGAATGGTGACTGTAGACTGGTAGGGTGTGGCTGGGGGAAGTAGATCCCCCGGGGTGTGCCTTTGGTGTTTGGATTTTGTGCTAGTTGAGTGAAGCTCTCTTTGTGCTTTCTGGTGTGATGTCTTGAGCTGCTTTCCTCACCACCCTCTTCTGCCATGATGTCCAGCATCACCTTGAGCCCTGAGAAATGGAGCCAGCCTTCCATGGACTGAGACCGCTTAAACTGTGAGCCCCCAAATAAACTTGTCCTCCTCTATTTGTTCTTGTCAGGTCTTTCAGTCAAAGCAACAGAAAAGCTGACTAAAACAGAAATTGGTACCAAGAAGTGGGGTCACTTCGGTGACTAACCAGACCATGTGGTTTAGAAACTTTTGGAACTTTTTGGAATTTGGGGGAGAAATTTTGGAAAGTTTAGGGATACAAACTGGAAAAGCTTTGGATTATTGTAAGTGGATTTTAATGAGCAGTTCTAGTGGGGGTTCAGAAGACCAGAATGCTGATAGGACTATGCACAGTGAAGGCAGGACTCATGAGGTTTCAGAGAAAGAGGACTCTATTAGAAACTGGAATAGCAGGCAGAAATATTGTCTGTATTTTGCCTGTGTCCTGAGACTTCCTGTGAGGCTGATTTTAAAAGCGATGGACTTTTTAATCTGCCAAAAGAAATTTCTAGGTAGCATAGCATTTAGACAGTGGCATGGGTATTTCTGGCATCTTTTAGCCAAATTTATTGTGATAATCAGGACAGAAAGTAGATCAGAAATAGTTGAAAAACTTGGACTTGAAAGGAAGGAGTAAAATTGAGGCTTAGCATGCCTGTAATCCCAGCGGCTTGGGAGGCTGAGGCAGGAGGATGGCAAATTCAAAGCCAGCCTCAGCAAAGGCAAGGCCCTAAGCAACTCAGTGAGATCTTGTCTCTAAATAAAATACAAAATTGGGCTGGGGATGTGGCTCAGTGGTTGACTGCCCTTGAGTTCAATCCCTGGTATCACCCCAAAACAAAACTAAACAAAAAATACCCCTGAGATTTAGCACATTGCAGTTATTAAAAACATTGTAGCCAATAAAGAAATGCTAAAGACTATGCCCAGAGACGCTAGGAAAATGGCCAGAGGGCATCTCAGGAACTGGCAAGATCATACCCATCTCAGGCCCAAGGAAATTAAAATTCCTTTGCAGAGAGACCAGTGGGGCATTCTGCTTGCACAGGACAACCTAGGAAGTGGTTTCCCCATGCTCAGCCACCCAGGTACATAGAGGCTGATGAAACTGTGGTCCCTGGAGGCGTGGCTGTTGCTCAGTATAGCAGCAACCCTTGTTGGTAACAACATGATGCTGGTTCTGCAGGATTGCAGGATGCTAGAGTTAGGGCACCACAGAGGCTTCCAGCAAGATTTCAAAGAAAGGCCTGGGAGGACAGGCAAAGTGCAGCAGGGTTGGAGTCCCTGCAGGCAGCCCTTGAGAGGGCACTGCGTGGAGATGTGGGGGGAAGCTGAAGCTGCAGTGGAGACCCCCCAAGATTTAGAAAAGCCAGCAACGTGGGTCATATGCCAAGGAAACCTGCAGGACCCAGGCAGATACAAGCCAACAGAGAGGCCAGGTGAGGTGGGCTGTGACCAGCAAAGTTGCAGGGGCGGAGCTACAAGCCCTATGGAGAGAATGTCACAGTGCCATGTGCCCCAGATGCTGGACGTGGAGCTGCAGGACTTGTTTGCCCAGTTGGATTTCAGTCTTGCTTTGGTCCCATCCCTTCTTTCTATGCCCCTATTTTTCTGAATGGAAAGGTTTACTCTGTACCTTTATATGGTGAATATTTGTAAATGGCTTTTGATTTTTACAGGAGCTCATGATGCAAGTTTGCCCTGAGTCTCAGAGGAGACTTTAGACTTGAACTTTTGGGCAATCCTTGAACTTTTGAGACTATGGGTACTCTTGGAAATGGACTAAATGTATTTTGCATTGTAAGATGACCATGAGCTTTAAGGAGCCAGGGGCAGAATGTCATGCTTTGGATATTAGGTGTTCCCCCAAAGCTCATGTGTGAGACAGTACAAGGTTTAGAAGAAAAATGATTGGGTTATGAGAACCTTAACCCAATCAGTTAACCCAATCCTGAGGAGATTAACTGAGTGGTGACTGTAGGCTGGTAGGGTATGCCTGGAGGAGGTGAGTCTTGGGGGTGTGCCTTTGGGGTATATGTTTTGTCTTTGATGAGCAAAATGTTCTCTCTCTCTCTCTCTCTCTCTCTCTCTCTCTCTCTCTCTCTCTTTCTTTCTCTCTCCCCCTCCCTCCCTCCTTCTTGGTGTGAGGTGCTTTCCTCCACCACACACTTCTGCCATGATGTCCAGCCTCATCTTGAGCCTCAAGGAATGGAGCCAGCCTTCTATGGACAGAGATCTCTGATACCATGAGCTCCCAAATACACTTTTCTTCTTCTAATTGTTCTTGTCAAGTCTTTCAATCATAGCCACCAAAAAAACTGACTAAAACACCTAGCAATCAAGGAAGTACAAATCAAAACTATATTAATATTCCATCTCACTCCAGTCAGAACAATATGAAGAATACAAATAAAACCATGAAGAATACAAATAAAAATAAATGGTAGGGAGGATGTGGAGAAAAAAAGTTTTACACATTGTTGGTGGGAGTATAAATCGGTACTGTCACTAAGCAAATCAGCATGGGGAGTTCTTTAAAAAAAAAAAAAAAACTAAAACTAGAACTATCATATAATCCCAATCTACAAATCCTTGGTATTTATATATAAAAAAATTAAAGTCAACATACTATAAAGATACCTGTATACCTATGATTATCATGGCGAAATTCACAATAGCCAAAGTGTGGAACCAGCCAAGGTGTCCATCAATAGATGAGTGAATTTTTTAAAATGTAGTATATACACACAATAGAGTTTTACTCCATTATAAGAAGAATGCAATTATGGCATTTAGAGGGAAATGAATAGATCTGGAGAGCATGATAAGAAAAATAAGACTGACTCATAAAAACAAGATTGTATGTTTCCCATGCATAGAAGCTAGAGTTAAATAAAGGGGGAAAGCAGAGGATGCTGTTAAAGTAGAAGAGACATCACTGGAGTAGAGGAAGGGAATAAGAGGGAGAGAGGATGGAAGGGTAAAGGGAGATGATGGGGAGTGGAACTGATAATTGATATGTGCATGTACAAATATGACACAATGAAACAACACTCTATATACTTAATATGCAGCAATGAAAAGTAAATGTTTCAAATTTTACATATAAAAGGAATAATACACACAACAACCACACAAGTTTGGTATTTGCAGAAAAAGAAGACAGTGGGTGCATGAAACAGAGAAGGATTACATTGGAAGGTATACATAATTCCCAAGATAATTCCCAAGTCCTTGAATTGATGGTGCATTTAATCATTATACACTTAATAATGTTATGCATTCACATTAGTCAATGATCATGCATATAATAGTGTTATGCGTGGACCAATGGTGACACTGTGTCAAGGAACTGTGTTACAATTAATCTGATTTGTTTCCATTAAGTGCTATGATGGAGGTTTAATCAAGATGAAATTTTTCAAGTCTAAAGATCTGAGTGGTTCCTAAACCCATTAGTTTTGCACAAAATCAATTATGACTTTGGACACATCCACAGGAACACTGTGTATTCACATAACCACAGCTGCACTCTCAGGATCAGGTTATTCAGAGTCAGTATGGTTCCCTGTTTCAAGCTGCTTTCCTCTGTCGTGATATTCTGCCTCACCTCAGACCCAGAGCTATGGAATCGGCCATCTATGAACTGAGACCTCTGAAACCTAGAGCTAAAATAAACTTGTCCTCCTCTACATTGTTCTTATCAGGTTCTTCTGGCCATAGCAATGCACTGACTAAAACGATATGGTAATTTTATATCTAAAAAACATCAACCCTAATTCTGAAGTGCTCCATGTCACATAGAACCCCAGCTCGGTACATCTCCTTGACAAATTGTGTCTATAGGCTTTCTAATAAGGGGATATTTCAAGACTGACTTCTCACTAACTTTGATGAGCACAAGATAAAGAAATAAGAGATGAAACATCACACGTTTTATAGCAAGATTTTAGGTGCTCAGAACAAAGCGTCTGCTGGGGCATCTCCTGCCCTGAGAAGCAGGGCTGGGGTTCGCCTGGCAGATGGCTCAGCAGGTGACCTTTATAAGCATAGATTGTTCAGCTCTCTGGAAGGACCAGATCAATTGTGTGTGTGTGTGCATGTGTGTGTGTGTGTGAGAGAGAGAGAGAAAGAGAACACTAGCTTACCAGTGCCAAGAAGCCCTGCAGGGCAGGAATAAAGCTGGGCAAAAGTTAGGTTTGGGGCTCACTCCTTAGCAATATTTGGGCAGTATTTTAGCATGAGGGACTGTCCATTTCAATGCAGCAGATTCCTTAAGACATCTGAAGGTGAAAGGGATAGGTCCACAGGGAATCACCAGGTTAGAATGAACCTCCACACCACTATAACCCACATGCTCACTGTGGATTGTCATGTCTCCTATATATCCTGGCCATCATCCTGAGATTATTCCCTGAGATATTATTCCTCTGTGGGGCCTTTCACCTGAAAATTGTCACCACTGTCTCTGAGCCATCTGTGACACATACTTAAAACCTGGTTCTGGGAAGTCCCAAGAATAGGAAAAAGCAGTGTCTGTCTTGGATGGCAATGAGGCCCAGTGTAAATCCTATTTATTATAAATCACAAAATTTTTTTTCATATATTTTCCTTTTTTTTTGTATTGGAGATTGAACCCAGGGGTACTCAACCACTGAGCCATATACCCAGCACTTTTTTATATTTTATTTAGAGACAAGTTTTCACTGAGTTGCTTAGGACCTTGCTAAGATGCTATGGCTGGCTTTGGACTTGTGATCCTCCTATCTCAGGCTCCTAAGCCTCTGGGATTATAAGTGTGCACCACCGTACCTGGGTCCATAAATTTTCTACCTCCCTATGGCCTGCATAGTCTGTTATAAAAACCCTATTTATGGATGAGGAAATTGATTTTATTGATTCGACTCAGGTCTTTTGGCTCTGCAATTACTTATTCAGGAGAGAATACAAGCTAAGGCTAGAGGCAGAACATTTTAGTCAGCTTTTTTACTACTATAACCAAAAGGCCTGACAAGAACAACTTCAGAGTATTATTTGGGGGCTCATGATTTAAGAGTTCTCAGTTCATAGAAAGCCGGCTCCATTCCTTGGGATTCAAAGGGAGGCTGAACATCATGGTGGAAGAGTACAGTGAAGGGAACCAGCCCACATGATGATCAGACAGCAAAGAGAGACTGCACTTGCCAGATACAAAATATATACGCCAAAGCCACACCCCCAATGACCCACCTCCTCCAGCCATACCCTATCCACCTTTAGTTACCACTCAGTTGATCCTGTCAGGGGATTAATTCACTGATTGAGTTAAGACTCTCATAAGCCAATCATTTCTCCTTTAAACCTTCTTGCGTTGTCTCACACATGACTTTTGGGGACTCCTAACATCCAAACCATAGCACAGAATAACATGGGATGACAAACTCTTGTACTTTAATTATAATACACCTTATATAATTGGCCTCTGTAGGTAAGATGGACTCTATCTGACAATGACACATTATTAAATGCTGCGTCTTCTGAGTTCACTTCAGTCCCTAGTCTTCGAGATCTTCATAAGACAAGCCCCATCCTCAAAGGCCTTATAAGTAAAATGTCCCATGTGGAGCAGCTGGAAAACATTACTGTAGGAGGCAACTAGTCTGCATCAATTGCAAGTTGAATCTAATAAAAACAAAGCAAGCTTGTGGTTTCGTAATTGATCATGCATTTTTCCACTATCTGGAGAAAACAGACAAGCAACGAATGCAGAAAAGTGTAAATAAACTTTGCTTGTATGTCTGGATAGCACATCCTATGTCCAACAAGACACTAATCCCATGAAGATCAATTCCAGAAACCTCATTGGAGACTATACTTTCAAAGTTCCAAATTTTTAACTTTTGCACAGAATGGTGCTTATTATATTTCCAAATCATTACCAGAAGATAAGAAATTCATATGTGTGTACCTGTGTGTGTAAGTCTATATTATATATATGCATATGTATGTATACATGTTTATGATTCATATTTACTTATTTGGTAAATAGTGTATCTGAATTTATAGTGTAAACTCAGCTTCATAGCAACCTCAAAATCAGAGATATTAAAATCTTACCAAGAAAATATAAACTCAGAAATCTGAGTGGCTCCTAGGAGCATAAATTCTAAGACTCTGCTATTCTCCATGGTCAATAACATGAATAATGGTTAAGAACATAGACATTGGGCTCACAACTTCAAAGAACTATGGTATATTTTAAATAAATATGAGTTAGCTATGTATATAAATGATAAAATGGCTTAGAAGTAAAAAAAGAAAGAAAGAAACATATGCTGAAAGCAGAATAAACTATTACAGAGTGTCATGGTTTAGATATGAGGCATCCCCCAAATGCTCATGGATTAGACAATGCAAGAAAATTTAGAGATGGAGTGATTAGGTTTGAGAGCATTAACCTAATCAGTGTGTTAATCCAGTTGAATGGATTAACTGAGTGATAACTGTGTAAGGTAGGATATGGCTAGAAGAGGTAGCTATAGGGAGGAGGCCTTTGGGGTACATATTTTGTCCCTGGTGAGGGGGGGGCTCTCTCTCTGTTTCCTGGTCGCCATGTCCTGAATGGCTTTCTTTGCCACACTTTTCCTCCATGATGCCCTGCCTTACCTTGGGCCCACAGCAATGGATCCGACCATCCATTAACTGAGATCTTGGAAACTTTGAACCCAATATAAGCTTTTCCTCTTCTAAAATTACTCTTGTCAGGTGTTTTGGTCACAATGACAAAATTAAAAAAAAGCTGACTAAAACACAGAGTGTTAATCACACGATTTACTGCATGACTTTTTTTCTAGCAGGGCAATGATGTTAACAAATGGGATGGATAGGTAATATAAATGGGACTTATTCATTAAAGTGGTGAACTAAATGAGAAGTCTACAGTCCTAGTGCAACAGCTACATGGGAGGTGCTTGCCAGAAACATTCATGAAAAAGAAAAGAAAAGCTAAGATCCTCCTGCATTTAACATTAACAGACTAGTAGAAATCATTGGTTTTTCCTTTCACCTTTAACAGATGGAAACAGGACAAGTTAACATGCCCAACAACAGCTTCATATTAGTGAAAAGTGTAAAAATAAATGAATTTAGACATTATGCCACCACTCTCAAACATATACTATACTATTTTAAGAAATAAATTAACAAATGCAAATTTAAAATAATTATATATCACTATATATCTATGAGAATGGCAATATTTTAAATAGTAACAACACTAAATGTTACTGAAGGTGCTGGAAAATGAGATCACTCGTGGTGCATTGACATAAAAAGGTCTAGCCACTCAGGAAAGCAGTTTGGCAGTTTCTTTAAACAACTAAACATGTAAAAGCCATATGGCCCAGCACATCTGGTCATTTATTCCAGAAAAATAAGGACTTATGTTCATACTAAAGCCTGTACATAAATGTTCAAAGCTGCTTCATTTGCAATAAACAAAAACTAGCATCAGCTCAGATGTCTTCAATGATTAAACAATCTATGGTCCACACACAACATAAAATACTTCTCAACAGTAAAAATGAATAAAATATTGATAGAACAATTTTGTTGAATCTCCTGATAATTAATCTTGGTGAAAAAATTGCCAATGCCAAAAGGTTATGAAAGGTATGTGTTCATTTTTAAAATATATCTTAAAGAAAAACATTTCAGAAGTGGAGGTGAGATCAGTGGTTACCTGGGTGAGGAGTGGAGTGATAAAGTCACGTAGATAGGGAGAAAGACAGGATGGAGCTCATAAAAGAAACACAAGGATCTGTTCAGTGTCTTGATGGTAGAGATGAATACAGAAAACTACAAGATGATAGAATGTTCTGGAACTTAATCAAACACATACACACACACACACACATACGAGTAAAGTAAAACAGAGGAAATCTGAATAAGATACAATATCCTTATTGTTTTATTACACTCTAGATTCACAGTATGTCCCCTTAAGGAGTGTATCAGTTTCCCATTGCTGCTGTAACAAATGAAAACATACAGAAAGGCTGGAAACAATGCAATTTTAATATCTTATAGTCCTGGAAGTCAGAGTCCAAAATGAGTTTCAAGATAGGTATCTGCAAGCCCATGTTTTATAATGCTCCATTCACAATCTGGAATCAACATAGATGCCCTTCAATAGATGAATGGATGAAGGAGTGTTTTTCAGCCATAAAGAAGAATGAAATACTGATGTTTACACCAAAATGGACAGAACTGGAAGTCAGCAAAATAAGCCACGGAAAGAAAGTATATGTGTTCTCTAATGTGTGAAAGCTAAACAAAATATCTACCTGGATATAGAATAGTAATTACTAAAGACTGGGAAAAGTGGCAGGGGGATAGAAAAAGGGTGACTAGATTTGATCAGTTCATGCTCTATGTGTGTATAGAAATGTCACACTGAATGCCATTAATAAACATAAGCAATTTATGTTAATAAAAATGAAAAAAAATATATCAAGGTGTCTACTGGGCTGTGTTCCTTTCTGGATGCACTAGGAAGAATCCATTGCCTGGCCTTTTTAAGTTTGCCAAAGTCACCTGCATTTCCTGGCTTGTAGCCATCGTAGCATCTTAAAATCTCTCTCTGACTCCTACTCCTCTGCCTCTCTCTTCTCTTTACAAGGAACACTGGGATTACATTGGACTTACCTGGATAATCCAGGATAATATCCCATCTCAAGTTCATCTGATTACCAACCTTAATTTTATCTGCCACCTTAGCACCTCTTGACCATGTAACCTAACATACACACAGTTCCACACACAGGGATGTGGAAGTCTTTAGGGAACCATTACTCTGCCTACCACAGGGGAGAAAGGAAAATCATTCAAGAGATCTCTCCCAAATTATTTTTTATGAATCTACAATCATAATCTACAATTCATACAATTCATACAATCTGCAATTCATATTTCATATGAATCTACCATCATCTCAATAAAAATTCAGTTGAAAATACTGTTAGTGAAAGTGGTTACTAATTTTCACTGGGGTTAACTTGATCTCCACTATATAGATCGTCATCTTTTTATACACACCATACCTTCCACCATCCTGAGCTTGTTTTCTGCTATGCGGAAAGAAAAAAATCTTCCCCACAGATGTCTTCCACCTGACCACTGTCAGTCATTTTCAGTGGCCCTCTCTTATGTGAACTTCTAGCCTAGATCCACCCATCTCAAGAGCAAGGAAAAGCAGCATCTATATTTTGTGGCATTATGAATCTGACATTAAACCTCCTTATCTACTATCTATGAAATAAGGAAAGATAAGAAACTCTAAAATCAATAGGGAAAAACGACTTGTAAATTGAGCATCAATTACTAATACCAAGTCTCAGAAATATCCTGCAGTAAGTGCTCTATTGTATTTGCTGATATCACGTGGCCAACCTATTCAAGGTCCTGAGACACTGACCTGCAACATCACACTACAATGAGGAGCATGCAGAGAAGAAAAGGATCTGTGGTAACTTTTATAACCTTCTATAATGGGTCACTACTAGAGTTGAATTGATTTTTAGCTGGCAACCTGATCAGGATATGGTTCATCCTCTCTAGATGTATATGAGAAACACGTAAATGTAATCTCTATTAAGGCAGAATAATTTGCATTTTTCTCATTATTGTATCTTCAACATCTGTAATTGTCAGAAATATATTAGGTACTCATTAAATAGTTGTTAAAATGAATGAACAAAGAATGATGGAAAACTTGGCTGTGTACACTAAAATGAGGAAGATCTTATCTTAAGTCACAACACAGTACAGATAACTATACTTGTAGCAGCCCAAATTTTATAAATACTTATTGGGTCCAGGAGTCATATCTAAAATATTATGATATATAAAGAACTCAAAAAACTTAACATCAAAAAAAACAAATAACCCAATCAATAAATAAGCTAAGGAACTGAACAGACACTTCACAGAAGAAATACAATCAATAAAGAAATACATGAAAAAATGTTCAGCATCTCTAGTAATTACAGAAATGCAAATCAAAACTATACTGAGATTTCATCTCACTCTGGTCAGTATGTTAATTATCAAGAATGTAAGTAGCTGGGTGCAGTGGCACATGCCTGTAACCCCAGTAGCTTAGAAGCCTGAGGCAAGAGGATCACAAGTTCAAAGCCAGCCTCAGCAAAAGCAAGGTACTAAGCAACTCAGTGAGACTCAATCTCTAATTAAAATACAAAATAGGGCTGGGGATGTGGCTCAGTGGGTGATTGTCCCTGAGTTCAATCCTTGGTACCAAAAAAAAAAAAAAAAAAAATACAAGTAACAACAAATGCTAGTGAGGATGTGGGAAAAAAGGTACATTCATACATTGCTGGTAGGACTGCACATTGGTGCAACCATTATGGAAAGCAATTCCTCAGGAAACTTGGAATGGAATCACCATTTGAGCCATTTATCCCACTCTTCAGTTTATACCCAAAGGACTTAAAAATTAGCATATTATGGTGATGTAGCCATATCACTATAGCAGCTCAACTCATAATAGCTAAACTATAGAACAAACCTATGTGCCCTTCAACAGATGAATGTATAAAGAAAACGTGGTATACATACACAGTGGAATATTACTCATCCATAAAGAAGAATGAAGTTATGGCATTTGCCAGTAAATGGATGGAGCTGGAGAATATCATGCTAAGCAAAATAAGCCAACCCCAAAGAACCAAAGGCCTAATGTTTTCTCTGCTATGCGAATGATAATTCACCATAAAGGGTGGAACTAGAGATACATTGAATTAGACAGAGGGCAGTGGAGGGAGAGGTGGGGGTAAACACGTAGAAAGGAGAGTAGAATAAACCCGACATCATTACCCTATGTGCATATATGATTGCATGACCTGTGTAACTCTACAGCATGTACAACCAGAAGAATGAGAAGTTATACTTCATTTATGTATGTTGTGTCAAAGTGCATTCTACTGTCATGTATAACTAATTAGAACAAATAAAAATTGTGATAATATCTCAATTCTTTAATCAAAAGGTGAAGCCAATGATTAACAAAGATGGTTAAGTTTTTTGAAGAAACAAATTCTTCTCGTCTTTTGAGGAATCTTCACACTACCTTCCAAAGTGGTTGTACTAATTTGCAATATCACCAATAATGTGCAAGTGTACCTTTCCCCCACATCCTCACCGACAATTATTGTTATTTGTATCCTTCATAATTGCCATTATGACTGGAGTGAAGTAAAATCTCCATACAGTTTTGATTTGCATTTTGCTGATTACTAAGGCTGTAGAATATTTTTTCATATATTTGTTGGCCATTTGTGTTTTCGTTTTAAGAACTGTCTATTTAGACCATTTGCCCATGTATTGATTTTTTGGTTGCTAGGTTTTTTTGTTTTTTTGGTTTTGGTTTTGGTTTTGGTTTTGGTTTTGGTTTTTCTTTTCCTTTGGTGTTAGTGTTTTGAGTTCTTTGTATATTCTGCATACGAATCCCTTGTCAGAAGAATAGTTGGCAAAGATTTCTGTCACTCTATAGACTCTCTCTTCATGCTGTTTCCTTTGCTGTACAGAAGCTTTTTAATTTAACAGTGTCTTTTTTATTGATTCTTGGTTTTATTTCTTGAGGTTTAAGAATCTTATTAAGGAAGTTGGTGCTTGTACCAATATGTTGGAGTGTCAACCCCCTGTTTTCTTCTAGCAATTGCAGTGCTTCTGGTCTTTGATCCACTTGGATTAATTTTTGTGCAGGGTAAGAGATAGGGATCTAGTTTCACTCTTCTGCATATGGATATCTAGTTTTCCCAGCACTATTTTTTAAAAAAGGCTGTCTTTAGCCAGGCATAGTGGCTCATGCCTGTAATCCTAGTGGCTCAGGAGGCTGAGGCAGGAAGATTGCAATTTCAAAGCTAGACTCAGCAACTTAGTGAGGCCCTAAGCAACTTAGTGAAACCCTGTCTCAAAATGAAAAAACAAAAAAAAGGACTGAGGATGTGGCTCAGTGGTAAAGAGCCCCTGGGTTCAATTACTAGTACCAAAAAATAAAAAAATAAAAGCTATCTTTTCTCCAATATATGTTTTTGCCACCCTAGTCAATGATCGAATGACTGTTATCTGTGTGGGTTTGTCTGTGTATTCTCTTGGATTCCATTGGTCTTCATGTCTACTTGGAATCACCCCATGACCCAGCTATCATTATCATTGGTATCTATCCAACAGAACTAAAATCAGCCTACTATAGTGATACATACCAATGTTTATAGCAGCACAATTATTAAAGCCAAGTTGTAATCAGCCCAGGTGCCTGACAACAGACAATAAATAAATAAATAAAATGTGGAATATATACAAAGTGGAGTTTTACTCAGCCATAAAGAAAAATGAAATTATGTCATTTGCTGGCAAATGGATGGAACTAGAGAACATCTTGCTAGGTGAAATAAGCCAGAATCAGAAAGTCAAGGGTCAAATGCTTTCTCTTGTATGAGGAAGCTAGAGAGAAATAAGAAATTTAAAAACAGAAAAGGGAATCTCTTGAAAATAGACAGGAAAACAGTGGGTTAGAGAAAGGAGGAGGAGGGGGAGGGAAGAGGGATGGGAAAGAGGAGGAACAGTGGAATTAAATTGACTAAATTATGCTATGTGCACATATGGCTATATCACAAAGAATTTCATTTCTATGTGCAACTCTAACACAACAATTAAAAATAAAGAAATAAATGGAAAGAAGTCTAGTAGAATAGAAGAAGGATACTGCGGGGAGGGAAAAGGAAAGGGGAAAAGGAAGTTCTGGGGACTAAAATGGAGTAAAGTATGTTGTTGCATGTATGAAGATGTCTAAATGAACCCCACTATTCTGCATAACTATAATGCACTAATAAAAACATTTTAAAGTATTTATGAATAACTATTTAAACATGAAAAAAAGTTCGTTAATGGGAGCACATATTGCATCACACACAAAATGGTTTGGGACAAGGACGGCCTGGAGAGGAGACTACCCACAGAATTGAAAGGCAATTTCCCACCATTCCATATTGTGTTCACTGGCAGTGGCATACAGTGGATGGT
>PVHX01017454.1:0-39923 GCA_004024805.1 Geosciurus inauris | reverse complement strand
GCTTCCACAGTTTTGCAATTGTGAATTGTGCTGCTATAAACATTGAAGTGGCTGCTTTACTGTAGTGTGCTGTTTTTAAGTCTTTAGGGTATAGGCCAAGGAGTGGGATAGCTGGGTCAAATGGTGGTTCCATTCCGAGTTTTTTAAGCAGTCTCCATACTGCTTTCCAGATTGGTTGCACCAATTTGCAATCCCACCATAAAGCTTTCTCTTTTTAAAAAATATTTTTAGTTGTAGATAGATCCAATACCTTCATTTTTGTTTATTTCTTTTTATGTGTTGCTAAGGATTGAAGCCAGTGTTTCACACATGCTAGGCAAGTGCTCTACCACAAAACCACCACCACCCTAGACCTGGAATAGAGGTTTTCCACACACTCTGGTGCCTGAGAATTAGGAGAGAACCAGAGGTCCTCTTCAGTCACACTGGTACTAGGAGGGTGTAAGAACTGCAGGAAAAAGGGACACGTTCAGAGAGAAAGAAGCCCATCTATATTAATTCAAAAGCATTAGCATCTGGGCAGGATTTAGCTCTGGACACCAGTTCTGTGACTGGGAAAGTACTTAGGAAGCTTGATTTTAAAAATCTCTTGTGATAATAAAGGAATCTGAAAAACAAGCATTTGCATATGTCATGTCAGTAAAAATTATATAGTATTATTTGGTTCATCAAAACATTTTTGCCTTCTTTCTAGTTATAGAATGAATTAATGAGAATTTAAACAGTAGAATAAACATTCTATTGGAATGCAAACAAATACACATCTGACAGACAGTTCTCTGTAAAATCTTGGAAACTTATTATTTCAAAGTCCTATTTGCAATCTGTTGGGTTATAACCTCCTGAGATACATCCTCCTGATTCTGGCCCTGAACCAGATTTTTCTAGAAATTAATCAAAGGTACATGATCTTTCTGTCCTTTCAGCTTTTGCTTAATTGGCATAGAAAAATTAGTGAGACAAAGAAATAACTATTAGAACTAATCTTGTGGCATGCCTGAATATATTCTTTTGAAAAGCCAATCCAATGGACTGGAAAGGGAAGGAAATACTCAACCCCTTCTGACTACAACAGGGTTGCCTCAACGTAATCCTTTCTTAACTACTCTTCCAGGGTAGAGGTATTGTTAATCTGGTTGGTCAAATTCCAGGACATCAACAAAGTCTTGATTACTGTGGAAACTATTTCCATACTTTAAAAGGCACAAACCCATCTTCTGTACTTTGTCTTGGTTTTCCTCTTCTCATAGCCACGCCACTGAGACTAGCTTCTCAGTAGACCAGTCATCTTGCTTGCCACTTTTTCCCAACTTATTTTTATCATGAGCTGGCCAGAGATGACATGAGCCTAAAATTCAAGTAAAAGACATCACTGAAGAAAAATCCAGGCTGCATGCTCCAACTCAGACTTGAACCTCTGCATGAGAACTGTCCTTCTGCATTGGTGCTTCTTTTTGTTGTTGTTGTTGTTGTTAAATATTTATTTTGTAGTTGTAGATGGACAGAATATTTTATTTTTATCTGGGGCTGAATATCGAACCCAGTGCCTCACAGGTGCTAGGCGAGCATGCTACCACTGCACCATAACCCCAGCCCCTGGTGCTTCTTTGAATAGTGGTTATTCAGTTCTTTATAAACTGGCAGTTCCCTTTCATTCAACAAAGTTTTTAACATCTTTGGCTCAAAAATCAGACAACCCATTTTCAAATCTTACCACTTACTAGCTATGTGACCTTATCTGTGTCTCATATTCCTTGCTTTGAAAGCAGAATGGTAATCTCTAACTCAAAAATGTACTGCAAGGATGTGATGCAAGGAAACTTGGGATGAAATCTATAATATCATGTAGTACAAACCAAGAAATAAAATTTATTGAGGAAACTCTTCTGCCAAGAGTCAGGCAGAAGAGCCAGCAGGGTCCTCTCATAATCCCACAGAGATGAACCAAGACCATGCTGACATGAAGTGGGTTGGTGATCTAATCCAGACCCAACTGTTCTGCTTCACCACTTTTCAGTAAAATAATAAGCAAACTATTTGATTGCCTGGCCGTCTGGGTTTAGATGTTAGTAAAGGGAAAGAAGCATCTGAGGATATCTAACAATCTACCACCCAGGGACTATCAGTCTGGTGGGGAATTGCAGCCCCTCCTGTTAGGAAGTATAAGGTGTCGGTCTACGGGAGGCTGAGTTAGGTGCACTAGCTCACTTCCTATGCAATCTAGAGTGAAATCCCAGGATCATTTTTTAATATTCTGTTTTATTGCCCCACAATGGATTAAGCAAAATATAGCAAATGAAGTATTTAGGATTGTGTCTAGGTGCAAATAAATGCTAACCATTATAATAAGTCCTTTTGGCTACTGTTCCTTTTAATTTCCTTAGAAATATAAGAGAGATTTTGTCCTTGGAACGCAGCAGGAGCAATGCCAAGAACCCGTCCACCCACTGGGGTCGCTGTCGGGCATCCGTGTGGGTCTCCGGAAGACGGGGCGGGGTGTGGAGTTCAGGCCGCGGTCCGGGACCTATCCAGCGGTATAGCTGACATGTCATTTGAGGAACTGTTGAGATTGCAAAGCCAAGTGGGAACTACGACATACAAACAATTGGTAACTGGAAACAGCACTAAGAAACAAGGTTCTAGACTACCTGTCCAAAATGCATGTGTTGCAGATAAGCACAAGCCTATGGAAATGTCAGCCAAGGTTCAAGTGCCATTTTTACATCAGGTGTCCGGGTCAGTAAAAAGGTGGCCCGGGACCCCCCGCTTTGATGATCTGTCAAGGGAATATAATCCTGAGGTGTTTGACAAACCATATGAATTCTTAAATGACATCAGAGCCAAAGAGAAAGAGCTTGTGAAAAAACAGCTGAAGAAGCACCGTTCAAGGGAGGAGCATGAGAAACTGCAGCAAATGGCACAGCCAGAAATGGCACGGCAGGAACAAAGGCAGCAGCAACATCTTCGCTGGCCCTGAAGCAGGAGCAGCAGACTCTGGCCCAGCAGGGGCCTGACCATACTTCCTGAAGAATCTGAGCACCTTCAGTTGGGCCTAGCTGAGTTCAAGGTGCTGAAGCACACTAAGAAGCTGGAGAGTTTCTTGAGGGAAAAGAGGCACCAAAATGCAGACAAGGTCAAGAGACATCTCTCTTTGAGCAGAGAGTATTGAAGAACTGTTATCTGTTTGCCACTGCCCAGGGAGACAAGGATCTATGGAGATATGGATATCTGGGCTCATTCTCTTGGTTCTTTGCTGTTTGCGGGCAAGGATCACAGCCAACCTTAAACTCAGAAGATTAGGGCCCTTGGACTCCCCCTAGCGCAGGACAAGAAGAGTAGTTCAGCCTTCTGCTATGTCACACTGCCTATATTTGGATTTGGTCCATTAGGTCCTCCTGCCTTTCTTCCATTCTTGCCTTAAACCAGTGATTCTGATACTGAAGAAAAGGGGCCATGAAGTCTGTTTGTGGCTACAAGGCTGGGACTTTATATAGGTATCACTTCATAAACATTTGTTATTTTTTATTTAAAAAAAAAGAAAGAAACAGAGAATGTCAAAACTGATTGACAAGATGGATTTAGTCAATTCTGTATCCTTTAGCAAAAGAAAAAAGGAAAAAAGCTAAAAGCACTGAAACCTTGCCCTCAATGAATTAGTCATACCAACAGCTACTCTAGCCCACAGCCTTATAACTCTAAACCTTTGTTTCCAAAGAGTTAACAGGTCTCCCCTACTCCAGTTGCTTTCCCACCTAGTTCCAACTTCAGTCACTAGTGTACTCCTCTTAAAATATATTATCTATAATTTACAAGTTTTGTTAATTATTTTGTTGGCAAAGTTATGGGGAAACAAACTGCCCATTTCTGTAAAATATAGAATACGGCAAGAACAGATCCTTTAGCGCTGAGATGTTAAGATCCCATTTCAGCATATCAGAAACTGTAATTTCTTGAATGGTGATATTAACCGAGGTACTAGCAAGAAGGAAGACAAAACCATACCTGGAATACATATAAATCCCTATGAGTCTCTGCCCACTGCAAGGTAGAAAGTGTCCTAAGAGATCAACCTGCCACCAAATGAATTCTCAAGTGTTCAATGCTAGTAATATAACTAGCCTTTCCTGACTGAAAAAACTAAAAATAATCACAACTTTAGGACATATAACAGAAATATATACTATTAATATATACTATATATTAATGTCCTAGGGCTGCCATAATAAAGTACCACAAATTGGACAGCTTAAAAAACAAATTTATTTTCTCACAATTCTGGAAACCAGAAATCAAGGTTTTTAGTAAATTGGTTCCTTCTGGGGGCTATGAAGGAAAATTTAGCAATCACTGAAATTACCTGACTTACATTATTACCCTAAACTTTGCCATGATCTTCACCTGGTGCTCTCCCTGTGTCTATATACAGATTTCCCCTTCTTACAAATATTCCAGTCATACTAGATTGGGGCCCACTCTAGTGACCTCACCATAACTACATGAGCAATTACTCTTTTTTTCAAACATGGTAACATTCTGAGATACTGGGACTTATAACTTCAATGTATGAATTGGGGGGCAGGCCTAATTCAACCCATAACTCATACAATATGCAAATATACAATAAAATGTAGGTAGTCATAAATGTTACTAAGAAAGATAAAGCAAGGTAAGGAGAGTGATGAAAAGTGCTAATTTAGACATGGCCAGGATAGTATCTCTAATTATCATATGTGAGCAGAGACCTAAAAGAACGGAATTAGTCTTGTGAAAATTATGAGGATAAAAATTCTTAGGAAATTGTAAAAATGGTAATGTGTTTGCTGAACAGCAAGCAAGTTAGTGTGGAATATGTGAACAATCATAGGCAAGTCTCCCTATAATAACAGCAGCAAGTAAAAGAGACAATCATGCAGGCAGGGCCTTTTACTTCATAGATCATGATTTTTATTCTAAGAGTGATAATTCAGAATATGGGATGTTCTACAAAACAACTTGCCTAAATTCTTCAAAAGGTCAATTTCATAAAAGAGAAAGGTGAGTCTGTTTTTCTAGATTCACAATATCCCACAGAAATACATGTAAGCAACAAATAAAAGATACATATGTATTTTAAGTTTTCTAATGTCATATTAAAAAGTAAAACTTAGCTGAAATGATTTTAATTATATTTTATTCAACCCACATATCCAAATTATCATATCAGCATTAATCAACATTGACTTTTATTTTCTACATGAAATCAAAACTCATTATGTATTTTATACTTGTCACACATTTTAATTCAGACTAGCCATATTCAAGTGTGCCCAGCAGACATGTGGCTAGTAACTACAGTATCAGACAGCATAATTCTAAATTAAAATAAATTTAAAAAATGTAGTGGTTACAAAGTGTATACCCTAATTGGATTCTGATGGGGAAAAAACAGCTATAAAAGACTTTTAAGAACAATGGGCAAATTTGAATATGAGTGAGATATTTGTTGTAATATTGAATCATAAATCATTTTCTTGGGAATGAAATTGGCATTACAATTATGAAAGAGAATATGCTTATTCCCAGGAGAGGTATACTGAAGTGTTTAGGGATAGGTGGTATATCTTCAACTTATTTTCAAATGGTTCAGAAAGAGATTAGCAAATGTGACAAAATGTTCCATTTTAAAAAGAAGAAAAAAGTGATGAGAAACCACCAGAGAATTTTAAGTGATATTACCTAATTTGCATTTCTAAATAATATTGTTGGCTGCTCTGCAAAGTGTGTCTAGAGTCCATACTGTAAGGAGGCAACAGTACAAACAGGACACTACATGGTTTAAAAAAATGGATTTAGGGGCTGGGGCTGTAGCTCAGTGGTAGAGTGCTTGCCTAGCATGCGTGAGGCCCTGGGTTCGATCCTCAGCACCACATATAAAAATAATGAATAAAATAAAGATTCATCAACAACTAAAAAAAAATGGATTTAGGATATATTTAAATACAGTATTGGCTCTTTTTTTTTTTTTTGCTGAATTCTTGAGATAAATGGAATCTCTTTCTTTCTTGACCTTCAGACAAGAGAATGGCATAAATACATTTATTTATTCCCTTCCATGATAATGCCTTGAAATGCCCAATCTTATACAGAAATAGCATGTGGTATAGTTTATTTACATTAAACATATTATAGACATAAAGGTGAGAACAGAGCAGAATTTGGTCAAACAAGATTGTTGTGAAGGTTAGAAGAATATACAGGCAACCAGGCAACACAGACAAAGACTCCTTTCCCAAATAATAGAGCATAATGATACACAGCCACAATTTATGGATGAAGAGACCAATAGCAGTCAACAAAAATAAGGGAGAAAAAAACAGCTGGAGACACAAAAGGGGAACCAAGAAACAGCATATCATGGAAACCAAGGAATTAATTTCATTCAAAACTATTGAGTTTCTTTCCTCCTCCCCCCTCTACCCCCAACTCCAATAACCTCCTGCCATTTACCAGGCAAGATTCTAGTGGCTTAGAATAATATACATCAGTTAGCAAAAGACAAGGTTTCTTGTTTGCATGGAGTTTATACTCTAGCAAAGGAAAAAGATAATATATATAACAAATAAATAGCATAAATAAATAAAATATATTATTAGTTATTGGGAGCTATGGAAAAAAAGTAGAGTCAAGTAAGAGTAATTGGGAATAACAACAGGCAAAATACAATATTAATCAGGGTTATATTTCCAAAAGGTAAGGGCTCCTTGGTATCAAATGCTGCAAGGAGGTAGATGTACATGAGGTTGTGGAAAGCATATTGGACTCAATGATTTTTCTCCTGCATACTCAGGGGATTTCTCTTTAGTATGCCTTCTTATTTTATGCCCATTGAGATCTGAGCTCACTCTGAAAGTTTTCCCACACTTTTCACATTTATATGGTTTTTCTCCCGTGTGGAGTCTTTTGTGTACATTGAGTTCTGAGCTTTGATGAAAGGTCTTCCTACACTCATTACATTCAAAGGGTTTCTCCCCATTATGGACTTTCTTGTGGTGTCTAAGGCCTGAGCTGTAACTGAAGGCTTTTCCACACTCTTGACACTCATAAGGCTTCTCCCCAGTGTGGATTCGTTTATGTTTGGTAAGGTCTGACTTCCCACCAAATGCCTTCCCACACTGATTACAACTATATGGTTTCTCCCCAGTGTGAATTATTTTATGTTTGGTAAGATCAGAGCTGCAACTGAAAGCCTTCCCACACTCAGCACACTGGTAAGGCTTTTCTCCAGTGTGGATTCTCTTGTGTTTGGTAAGGTCTGAACTACCACTAAAGGCCTTCCCACACTCTGTACATTCATAGGGTTTCTCTCCAGTGTGGATCCTCTGATGCATGGTAAGGCAGTGCCTAAACTGGAAGGCCTTGCCACAGTCACTACATTCATAAGGCTTCTCACCAGTGTGAATTTTCTGATGCATGGTAAGGCAATTCCTAGTCTTAAAGGCTTTCCCACAGTCACTGCATTCATAGGGCTTCCCTCCATTGTGAATCCCTTTATGCTGAGAAAGTGCTGACCTGCTACTAAAGGCCTTCCAGCATTCATTACATTCAAAAGGTTTCTCTCCAGTGTGGATGCGGTGATGTTCAGTGAGGGCCGAGATATTCCTAAAGGACTTCCCACAGTCCCCACATTCATAAGGTTTCTCTCCAGTGTGAATTCTCTTGTGTTTAATAAGATCTGAGCTCCCATTGAAGGCTTTGTGGCACTGGTCACACATATATGGTCTCTCTCCACTGTGGATTCTTTTATGTTGCGTTAGGGCAGAGCTCTGGCTGAAGGCTTTCCCACAGTCTTCACATGTGTAAGGCTTTTCACCACTGTGGATTCTTTTATGTAGGGTAAGAGCTGAGGTCACCCTGAAAGCTTTTCCACATTCATCACATTCACAAGCTTTCTCTTTGACATGCATTTCCTCATGAAGAATAAGGTCTGACTGCCAACAGGTATTTTCACAACCTGTGCTGCATTCACAGAAACTGCACTCATTAGAAACTCTCTTATATATGACATATTCCAAGCTTTCATTTAAGCTTTCCTTTAAATCTTTACCTTTTAGTTCTGATACATCCATCAGAATTTTCTTAGCTTTGTCGTTCACCTTCCTAGAATTTTTATTCTGATTTTTCAGTGTATCTCCTATGGATTTTCCACACTGATTCTTCTGGGTACTTTTCAAGATGACCCAGGGTGCCTCCTCATTTCCAAATATTAGTTTTTCAAGTTTTTCAGTTGATTTTTCACTCACAATCTTAGTCCTAACACCTGGCTCTTTAAGAAAGAAAGGAAAGAAAGAAAAAAAGTCACTTGTTTGCTGCACTTATATAGCAAAAAAAATTAAAAATTAAAAAAAAGATATTGATTATATGGAAAAAGAACAATGAGCTATGATAAAACATTTTCTAAACTTAAATATTGTTTAAATCTATGGGGAAAGAACCAAGACAAAATTACTTTCTAAAAATACTGGGTTAGGCCAGGCACAGTGGCACATACCTATAATCCCAGCTACTTAGGAGGCTGAGGAAGGATGATGGCAAGTTCAAGGCCAGCCTGGGCAACTTAGTGAGACGCATCTCAAAATAAAATTTTACAAGGGCTGGGGATGTAGTTCGGTGGTAGATGCCTGCCTAGCATGTACAAGGACCTGGGTTCAATCCCCATTACCACAAAAAAAAAAAGAAAAAACATATGTATTCTAATTTATATAAATATGTAAATATATATGTATATATGGGTATATACACATTCCATATTCATCACATTCACAACCTGTGCTACATACACATACACATATACACACATATAGGCAAAATGGTAAATAGTGAATCTAAGCTCATAAAAAAGGGATTTATTTACACTGAAGGTACTCTCCAAATTTGAACTTAGTGGAGCTAAAATAATAGGTTATATCTCAAATGATCCCACCACAAGAGCTCAGGAATGAAATAAAACTCAACAAATCAGTTCAACCTGCTCTAATGTTATATATCTCACTTTGAACAAAATCTCTTCAAGCTACTAGATTATTATCAGTATCTCCCTCCAAAATATAATTCTAAACTTCTCTCCTATAGGAAATCACTAAACTCCCTTCCTACAGGAAACCTCTCTGATTAACTTTGATCCAATTCTGGTCAAACCAGAACTGAGTTGTTTTGAATTCTCTTAGAAATTATTTTGCTACCCTGTATTAACTAATTTGTTATATATGCTATTTTGTTAATTCTCAGCTGAATCATGTATTTTATCTAACATGTCTTTTTTACCATATACTTTACCTATTTTATGTCCATGAATAATTTCATCAAAATCCAAAATAGGTTTATCCTTAACATAAGGACAATGTCATTGCAATGATCATATCTATAAACACTAGTCATTGCCCTCACACCTAGATTAAGAGACTAGTATACCTATGAGCTTCTTCTGTGTTCCTACAACAAACATTTATTAAACATGAATTACACAGCACCATGTTCTGGGGATAATTACAGCCTATTCAAGAAACTCACAGTTTAGAACAATGTTTTTCAAATTTTAGTGGGCATATCACTTTGAAGCTCATAAAAGCACAGGTTCTAGCTTGCCCCCTGGTGATACCCAGAAATCTCTTGTTAATAAGCATTCCCATTGTTTCATATGTAGATGGTCCTTGGATGTCACTCAGAAAAATAATTTGTAGTAGGCCAAATGTTTTTTCTTGGGGGGGGGGGGTACCAGTGATTGAACTCAGGGGTATGTGACCACTGAGCCACATCCCCAGACCTATTTTGTATTCTATTTAGAGACAGAGTCTCATGGAGTTGCTTAGGAAGCCTCGCCATTGCTGTAGCTGGCTTTGAACTCGCGATGCTCCAGTCTCAGCCTCCACATGCTGGGATTACAGGCATGTGCCACCACGCCCAGCCCCAAATATGTTTTTGAAAGCAAAGCTGGAGAATATCATAGAAGATTAAATTGAAGAGCCCATTACACTAAGAATTATAGGTTAAGAGTATGAAAAAAACAGAGAATATAAAGTTTTATCTAAAGTGGTAAAAAATAGTCAGCCAGGATGCAAGGGATTCATATACTTTTAAATGATACAAGTTAAAACCAGTGTTTAGTTTTTTTGTTTTTTCCTCCTAAAGATTTCAAATGATAGATAACTGGGAATGAGCTATGTGATATGTCCTTAAGTTACAAGATAAAGGAGAAGATAAGGTAGAAACTCTCAAATTCTTTATGGCTCACCTACCTACATAGGAGCTTCTTGGGGCCACTCTTAACCCAGCTCCCTGTGGATCAAGAACATATGACTCCTGACCTTGTTCCAGCTGGGAGATCACAGCAGGTTTGGGAAACTGGAGTGCTCCTTGCAAGGAAGTTAACAAGATACAATTACCTAGAAAGTAAAATAAAACTATTCCAAAGCCTAATCCTAAACTTATAGTCAGTTAAGAGTCAATAAATATCAGAGGAAATAGAAAAGTAAGGGGTAAAGTAACAGATAGACCAAAAATGGCCTCAGAGCATCAAAACATATAAACCACTCCTACAAATCAAGAAATATGGGCAGAACCAATTATAAATATGGCAAAATAGGTATTCAATAAAACACATCTAAATAAAAAGTGATCAACTTAACTAGTCATAAGTGAAATGCAAATTAAACATGCAATGCCATTATACATCCACCATATGGCTAAAATGAAAAGACAGTACCAAGTATTAACACTGCTGATGGGATATAAATATGTACAATTACTTTGTTTGGTATATACTACGACCCTACAATTTCATTCCCAGGTATAAACAATAAAAATACATGCATATTTTCACCAAAAGTCATGTACAAAAATGTTCAGAGCAGTACTATAATAATAAAATCTGAAAATAACTCAAATGTCTCTTTACAGTAAAATGATATAAACTGATATTTTCACACAATGGAATAATATAAGTAATAAGAATGAGTAACTTCAACTTCTGGCAACAAATTAATAAATTAACAAATTAATAAATAAATTACAAATATAATGTTGAGTGTAAAAAGTGAAACACAAAAGAGGACATATTGTTTCATTCTATTTATTTAAATTCAAAAACAGGCAAAATTAATCAATCATGATAGAAGTTAGTAAAATCGTTAACTGAAGTGGAGGTAGGAAGGTAGACAGAAGCAGTCCCTGAAGCAGGCACAGAGTAACAGGCTTCTTAAACTCAGACAAAGTTCTATTTCTTAATGTTGGGTGGCTATATGGGAGTTTTTACTATGAAAATTCAGTAAGCTGCACATTTATAACTTAGATTAATTTTCTGGATATACGATATCCCCAACAAACTGCCCCACAAAAAATAGGTATACAAACATATCACAAGGCAAAAGGAAACCAAGTCAGAGAATCAGTTTTCTGTCCCTGAAAGGCAAAGACATCCTAGGCTACCCTCTTTTCACTGAAGAAAACAAAATTCTTTCTGATGGACTGAAAAAGTAAAGCGGAACCAAAGCAAGTGAATAAAATCCTTACCTACAGAAAGCAAATTCTGATAATTCTCCAGCATCACATTCCTATAGAGGTCCCTCTGAGCAGGAATTAAACACATCCATTCCTTCTGGGTAAAGTACACAGCTATGTCCTCAAACATCACCACCTTCTGAAACAACAAATACTTGCTGTCCTGGGAATAAGCTTAAAATTACCATAAAATAAACAAGGAAATCTTGCTAAAATGCTATCTCTTTCATTATGAAAGGAATGGCAGGGAACAATAGAGAAAACAGTAAAGGGGTTGCAATAAAATCAAAAAGCAAACTTAAAGAATCAAATAAACCCTCTCTAAGTGAGGAGTAAACATCTAAATTTTGGAGCTATGTGGTCAAAGACCACCTTGATTGAGGATATGAATTTACAACTGGTTTATTCAGAGAACAATCACTCTCCAGAAGAAGAAAGGAAACTAAAACTCACCTGGGGATTGCTGACCAACAGCATTTCTTCCTGTGCTCTGTCTTCTTGGCAGTTCTCATGATCTAAGGCAGATTCAGGGGAAGAAGACACTGAGAGAAAAGAAAGTAATCAGTGTAGTCAATAGGGAACAATTGTTCAATAAAAGTCCCTCTTGCCAATAATTTTTCCTTTGAATCCAGGAACCTTATTCAAATGTGTTCTAAAAAAACTGAAACTCCACTGATTTGGCCAGCCTACTCTCAGCTCAATTTGCTTCTCTAGTATTTCTTACCTCATTTTTCATCAGAGCATTCAATCTGTTTTAACAAGCTAAAATGATCACTGACCCTCACATATACATACACTTAGGGCTTTTCCTTTAAGGCTTTGTTCACAGTCCTCCTACCATCTGCAACAAGCTTTCACTCTTCTACCCATATCCTAACCCTCTACTTGCTATACCTCTCCACACACACAATTCACAGCACATCTCTGAGAAGACAGAAGAAAAATATACTCTCCTGGAACAGCCCTCAAGCAAAGAGTTCACTGGACATATGGCCACTACTTTTCTTTTGCAAGTGATTGCTTCTGAGAACTGCAGAATTCTCAGCACTAAGGTCGTTATCCAAACCCCTGCACTAAAATGATTGACCAAACTCTAGCATGGCTTCCAGCAACAGGAGGTACATCTCTAGGATGACCCTGTCTCCCCACTAAAATGCCTGCCAGAGAAAACTCAACACTGCCAAAATAACTTACTATTTACTCTAGCTAACACCTGATGATAGGTGCCAACCTCCCTTAGAGCATTTACTACAAAAAGACTTAACATGTATCTCTTGCAACTCAGAAGTATCTCCCAAAGAACCACAGAGCTATTCCTTTGTAATGTTATCAAGAGGGATAAGTTGGGCTGGGGATATAGTTCAGTTGATACAGTACTTACCTCACATGCACAAGGCACTGGGTTCAATCCCCAGCACCACACCCCACCCCCCAAAAAAAGAGAGAAAGGGAAGGATAAGTCCTGTCTCCTAGACTCCACTGTAAGGCCAGAATTCTAACGCTCTTGGTGCCAGCTAACAAACAGCTGACCTAATCTTATCTACAGTAACCAATCATTTGTATTTTTCACTTTTCTCCCCTTTACTTCCCACCCCCCACCAACCCACTTAAAACACCCTACTGTCAGTAATTACTGAAAAAAAAACTTTCACCCCTTTAACTTATGCCTGTTTATCTTTGACACTGTCCATTATAAAAATTCAAAGACTCATCATAAATCAAACTCCTAGAATTATCTGCATACTAGAATTCAGCAATTTCCTTCCTTTACTTTTCTAATCAGACACTCTCCTCTCCACATCTACTGTTGCATAACCTCTTCTATTAAAATTTGAAGAGATACCAAGTAGTATGTAATAGAGTCATATGCTACTCAAAAAGCCTTACAGAAATGTAAAACGTCAATTGCTTTCTTGAAGAACTTCTCCCCACCCCCACCCCGCCCCCCATCATTATTTTGGTATGGCTAGCTCATTCTGAACACTTATGAGTCACTTACTAGTTGTTTTGTACTTCATTGTCACTGTTATAGTTTAGATCGGGAAGGTCTCCCAAAGTTCATGTGTTGAAGTCTTGGTCCCCAAAGCAGCAATATTCAGAGGTTTTGGGAAAGTGACTGCATCATGAAGGTTCTGATTTCATTAACAGGTTAATCCACTGATGGGTTCATAATTGAATGGACTACTTGGAAGCAGTAAAAACTGTAGGAGGTAGACCCTATTTAGAGGAAGTAGGTCACTGGGGGCATGGCCTAAAAGGATATAATTTCTTCCTGGCCCTTTTCTTGCTCTTCTTGCTTCTTACTTCTCCTCTTCCTTCTCCCTCACCTTTTCCTTCTCTCTCTCTTACTGCCATAAAGTGAGTTTTGCTCTACTATATCCTGCCTGTCATGATGTTCTGCCTCACCACAGGCCCAGAATTAATGAAATCTAGTGACCATGGATTGAAACTTCTGAAACTATAAACCAAGATAAATATTTTCTCTTCTAAATTTATTTTCTCAGGTATTTTGTCACAGTGACAAAAAGCTGACTAACACAGTTAGTTCACTGGTCCACAATCATTTTCCTGTCTCTTGGTACTTAGGAACCCATTCAAACACTAACATTATCTCACACTCCCATTTCCAAATTCACATCCTCACAAATCCTGAACTCTAATTTACCACTATCTAGCCTCTCTTCAGGTCTGAATAGTAATATTCTCAAAGTAAAGGCACCAATCTCAGTAATCACATTTTGGGCTCCTTTTTTCAAGCACTTCAATAGGACCTCATCTACCACCGGGACAATTTCACCTTCTTTTGACCTCTGTGATTTATGTCATCATGGACCATTCTCTTCCTTTTTCTTTCTGACTTCTTTCTTGCTGTTTCATAAAGTTCCTTCTACTTCTTGGGGCTGGGGAGGTGGCTCAGTGATAGAGCACTTGCCTAGCACATGTGAGGCACTGGGTTCAATACTCAGCACCATATAAAAAAATAAATAAAGGTATTGTGTCCATCAACAACTAAAAAAAAAATTTTTTTTTAAAGTTCCTTCTACTTCTCACAGTTTTCCTACTTACTCTTCTTCAGCAGTTTTTCTTATACTCATCTCTTACACTTAAGTGAATTTAAGGTCTCCATCTTTGCCCTTCTGCCATTCTCACTCAACAACTTTTCCTTAAATTACTTCATTTACATTTGCAGCTTCAACTTGAGCAGATGATTCTCAAATCCATTTTTCTAACCCAGATCACTTTACTAAACTAAAACTCAGGTCTTAAGTACATGGACATCTTTGCATGTTCATCTTTGCAAATTCATCTTTAGATTCAAACTGATCATTACCTCATGTGTGTTGCCAAACAGTGAATAGCACTTCTATCTACTCAGTCATCCAAGCTATAAACCATTCTCATATGCACCCTATATACCTACTCAGCCACAAAGACCATCTACTCTTTCTATCTCCAATCCCACAGTATTCTGTACATGTTTCTTTCACAGTGGACTGTTGTCACAGATTTCCTTCTGTTTTCCCAACCATACTAAAATGTTTTGAGGGAAAGAGCCAAAATACCCTTCAATTTTGCATCTTTACTGCCCAACATAGCTATCTGGCACTTAAAGTACACTCAGTAAATGCTCTACAAATGAACACATGAATTAAGTGAATGAATAAATAAATGGATAAATTGTTTAGCATCTGCTTCAGGTGTACAAGTCAAGAAAAGTTAATTAACTGAAAGCTGACCTCTCCTCTCCTGGATATGCAGGTCCTATATTATTAGTCCAAGGGCCCACCAGATGATGGCCTACAGAGCCTCCTCAATTGTACCAATAGTTTGGAGCTTCTGAATTTCATCAGATCTTTGGCACTACATTTAATTTTATCACACGTTATTATTTTATCTTGAAAAAACTATTTGGTGTAGATCATTTATTTACTATTCTAAAAACAATACTTATCCAACTTAAATCCCTCTTAGTCTAATTCTCTGAAAGAATTCTGTCAATAAGAAATCCTATGAGAGTGGAAGTAAAACAGGTTGGTTCCTAAGTAAGGGATCCCTGCCTAAACTGATCAGATAGGCCCAAGTGGGATTCAATTCTGTTATTATAACATAAAAGCAATATGTAAACAAATAAGCATGATTGTATTCCAATAAAATATATAGACACTGAAATTAGAAATTTCATAATTTTCAATGTCTTAAAATATTATAATTCTTTGTGGCTTTTTTCCAACCATTAAAAAATATAAAATACACTCTTAATTCAGAGGCTATACAAAAAGAAGTAGTGGGTCCCATTTGGTCTGTAGGCTAGAAATTGCTGACTCCCTACCTTAAGAGATAAGGTGGGCAGTCTCAAGAGCCAAAGCTGGGTGGGACTGCTTCTGGAACATCTAAGGAGTAGCTTTCAGTCACTTTCAAATCAATGTTGGCTTAGTTTTATTTTTAAAATACTAATGTGTGTAACATCTAAAAACCAGTTATTTTTATCATCCTTTGGTACCATGCCATAGCTCATTTCCACAGAACTGCCACAACTTTTCTCCTAAACAGAAGGATGACTGCTAGCTCCCCACCTCTCTTTTCTTGTAGAACCCAAGAAACAGGGATGACATTTTCAGGTTGGATAACTACGGGCCAATGCTGGATAACTGGTGAATCCAAAGCTGATGCCAAAATCTTCTCCTGTGCCAAGTTCTGCCCTTCCTGGGCACTGGATAGAGCCTGGATGTAGAAATGTTATCACAAGAGAAGAAATATAGGATTAACTGGACTGCAGAAAAAGGGGAAATCAAATTTTCATTTCATCTTAGAAGAAGAAGATTCATATAATCTTTCCTACAAAAGCATTCAACTATAAAGTTGAATCAATATAGTTGGCAACAAAGAAGTTAAGGGAAAATCTCAACCAAGGACCTTTGCCCCTACTTCCCTTATCCCTTAAGAAAGACATATTTTTCATTATTTCTCTCCCCTGGTCAGTAGAGGCACTGCCTCCTCTTACCTGTTCTCCATCCAGATCTTGTTCTCCATATCCTCTCATTCCTATGACCTCCTCTCTGGTAAGAGAATCTTGAACCCACATCCAATCCTGTCTTTCCAGGTAAGACATCCTGGCCCTTCTCAAGAAGGACTCCTCAAGTGAACATTGATTAAAAATAAATGGCTTTTCCAGAGTAGCTGATATCTTGAACCAAGGGGCAAGAACTACGCTGCATTTTGTGTCTGTTGGCAGTATGACTTTCAAGACCAGGAAAGTTCAGAGGCTCCGCTCTGCATTATTAGCCTTAAGAAAAGACCAGAAGAAAAGAAGCTATGAATGGAAGCAGTACATCAACAATTTAAAAACACAAATGACTAAAGCAATCCAAAAGGAAAAGGTACTGGCTGAAATGAAGAAAATTACAGTTCCAGTAAGAATTTTAGGATTGGTGTTGTGACTAAGAACGCAGAGTGGTGGCACCAGCCCACCTAGGTTTACTTAACCTCAATTTACCAGCATTTTCACCATGGGCAAGTTTATTGCCTTCTCTAGGTTTAAGTGTACGTATGTAAAAACCAGGGTAATAACAGACACCACCCCCACTGGATTTTTAAGAATTAAATGCATTCATACAATATGAAGCACAAAGACCTGACCCAGAATAAGCGCGCTATATTCAAGTGTTTGCCAAATAGAAATTTTAAAAAACGTTTAATATTAAAGGATGGATTTTAAAAGGAGGAGCAAATGGAAGCGAGAAAAACAGAAAAGAAGGGAAAAGAAAAAGATGCGTCAGCAGGCCGAACCCGCGACACCTCACCCCACCTCGTCTCACTCGCAGCCGCAGGGCTGGCGAGCCAAGCGAGCCGCTCTTCACCACGGCCCCACACCTGCCCTGCGGCCTCGGATTTTCTGCGGGTTTTTCAGGTCCAGACTTCCAAGCAATGAGCCCCAGGGAGTCCTGAGGCCTCCCACACTAACAGGTGAGGTGGAAGAAACCAGGACCCCACCCCAAGCTCCCACACTAGCTTGGCTCTGAGCGCACACAGAGCCTTTCCACTCCATGGTCTCCATGGCAACCCGCTGCTTGCCCTTCTAGGACCTGTGGCGGACTCTTCTCTTTGATTCGGCCCTGTAGACCCTGAAACTGTTGTATGAATCACAGCTTGGTTAGTTGGGAACACTTGCCATGCTTAGGGTACAGATCAGGTTGAATATGATGTTTGTCTTCTTCAATGTACGAAGAGAGAAGACAAATAAAAGGGAAGCACTAGTTAATCAGAATTAGTGGTTGAACTGTTAGAATTGTATTTGAACTGTTTTGTCCACTTGTGTATTTCAAGCCCTTAGAACAGTTGCTGTAGTGCTTGTTGAACAGATAAAGTGAAATGGATCTGAAAATAAAATCGCTGTAAAGCAATTTTGACTTATATCAGCATTTGCCTCTTCTCAATAGCTTGTCACCTACACTTTTTTTTTTTCTTTTTGGTACTGGAGATTGAACTCAGGGGCACTTGACCACTGAGCCACATCCCCAGCCCTATTTTGTGTTTTATGTAGAGACAGGGTCTCACTGAGTTGCTTAGCGCCTCGCCTTTACTGAGGCTGGCTTTGAACTCGCGATTCTCCTGTCTCAGCCTCCCTAAGTGCTAGGATTACAGGCTTGCGCCACCGCACCCGGCTTACCTACATTTAAATGTTATAATTTTTAGAATTGTGAAGAGTCACAAACATAATGTATCCTATTTTCCAAAATGTATTTCTTTTTTTTTTTTAATATTTTTAATGGAACTTTATTTTATTCATTTATTTGTATGTGGTGCTGAGAATCGAACCCAGTGCCTCACGCATGCTAGGCAAGCGCTCTACCACTGAGCCACACCCCAGCCCCCAAAATGTATTTCTGATGTTAGTTTTCAATAATATACCTTCATTATATTATAGTTCAATATAATGTTTAGCAGAAGAAATTTGAACAGAAAATATTCAATATATGTAAGTAATAAGAGTTAAACCCAAAAGACATATTTCAAAGTTTGAGGAAGTGGTAAACATTTTTTAATAGATGGTGTGCTTTAAAGCAGTTTTAGGTTCACAGAAAAATTGAGCTAAAGACACAGCTTTCTCATGAACTCTTTATTGCCATACATGTATAGGCCAGCCCACCATTACCAACATCTCCAACCAGAGTGGTACATTTTTTACAAGTGAGGAACCTGCATTGACATATATCATTATCACCCAGAGTCCACGGTTTACATAAAAGTTCACTTTTGGCTTAAACATTCTATGGGTTTGGACAAATGTATAATGATATATAACCACTGTTATAGCATCATAAAGAGTGTTTTCAATGCCCTAAAAATCCTCTGCGCTTTGCCTATTCCTCCCTCTGTCCCCCAACCCCTGGCAACGACTGACCTTTTCACTGTCCCCATAATTTTGCCTTTTCCAGAATGTAATATAACTGAAGTCATACAGTATGTAACCTTTTAAGATTAACTTCTTCCCTTAGTAATATACATTTAAACTCTATGTAGCAAATGCCTTTTTGATTTTTTTTTTCCCCAACATTAGATTAGAAACTTGGCTAGGTGGCTCAGTGGTAGAGTGTTTGCCTAGCATATGTTGAAGCCTTGAGTTCAATCCCCAGCACCAAAAAATAAATTAATTGAATAAATAAACAAACTTTCTACCATAAAAATTCTGGGAAATTGTCCTTTTGATATCGCTGGTTACCAGTGACAAGTTCTGCTTCTTCACATACTGAAGTATAACATTAGAGAAGCACGCCAAGGCAAGCATATGAAACAGGGTTCACTAAAAAGGGGTAACATAGACTTCTCCCGTGAGGGAGAAGGGAGCCATAGCCATAGGTGGTATCCGGGCATCCCAAGAAGTGAGGGTGTCCAGCCTTTTTATATGTCTTAGGCTTTCTTTGTTTTCCTTGCTCTCTTCCCCTTATCTCTCTCCTTCCTGCCCAAGTGACTAGGCCCAGGAGATGCTCAGTGGGATGGCCAAAAGGTGAGAAACAGATGGACAGGGGAAAGGGCTAAGGTGGAGTGATCTGGGCAGGAAGGTGGGCCTAATTAACAATTCCCTATAGGGAGGGACAACCCCTGGGACAGGTTACAATAGAACCTGGTTGGACCAGGGGCTGGTTATCTTGATTAGGATGGAGAAAGAGATCAGAAGGCATTTCAATCAATCAATCCCTCACAGCACAGTCTCCAACTTCCTGGACTCATTCAAATTTGCCTCCTTGATTGAACTGACTCGATTTACCTATCAATACGGACTGCCTAATTCTGGCTTCACTTTTAAAAGAGGAAACTACAAGAAAACAATTATTTCAAAAAAACAAAAAACAACCAATATACACAAAACTGAATCTATATCAAATCAAAGACAAAAAAAGGGCTGGGGCTGTAGCTCAGTGGTAGAGCACTTTCCTGGCACGTGGGAGGCACTGGGTTTGATCCTCAGTACCATGTAAAAATAAATAAACAAAATAAAGGTATTGCGTCTGTCTACAACAAAAAATATTTTTTAAAAAGACAATAAAAGCAAATACTTGCTAAAATTCTTAGTTTTAATTTAAAAAATCAGTTCAATACAAGAGTATTGAAAGGAAAATGGAAAAGACCTATGGCAGTTAAAAATGAGTTAGAACTACTTTTTCATTAAAAATAAACCTTGAAGCTGGGTGTTGTGGTGCACACCTGTAATCCTAGCACTTTAGGAGGCTGAGACAGGGGAATTGCAAATTCAAAGCTAGCCTTAGCAACTGTGAGGCACTAGGCAACTCAGTGAGACTCTGTTTCTAAATAAAACACAAAATAGGGCTGCGGATGTGGCTCCAGTGGTCAAGTACCCCTGAGCTCAATCCCCAGTACCAAAAATAAATAAACAAACAAATAAGTAAATAAATCTTGAAACCACAAAGTTGATTGCAAAGTACCCATTATACCCAATTTTTGCTGAAAATATTGAACCCAAATCAAATCAAGTCTTTCAAGATTATAAAATACAAGCCGGGCGCGGTGGCTCACGCTTGTAATCCCAGCACTTAGGGAGGCTGAGACAGGAGAATCGCGAGTTCAAAGCCAGCCTCAGCAATGGCGAGGCACTAAGCAACTCAGTGAGACCCTGTCTCTACATAAAGCACAAAATAGGGCTGGGGATGTAGCTCAGGGGTCAAGTGCCCCTGAGTTCAATCCCCGGTACCAAAAAAAAAAAGATTACAAAATACATATGGAGGGAAACTAATTGTACAGAATTTATAAAATACAAAAAATTACACAATGTGTTATTTGTGGCTACCCATATATGTACTAAAAATCTACAAATATAACATAAAAATCAGGATAACAGTTAATCTGGGAAAGGAGGAAGAAAGAATTGGGAAGGGATACCCAAGGAATTTAATTGTATCTGTAATATTTTATGGCTTAAGCTAGGTGTTGAGTATTCTTTCTATTATTCCTTAGTCTGCCTGAAATATCTGCTGTGTTTCCAAAAGCCCTGGAAAATGTACTTGGTAATTTTAATGATGGCAGGAGACTTATAAAATTACTTAACACCACATAAGCTTTTATTTCTCCACCAATAATCGTAACTTTCAAATTGGGAATGGTAGGATAAACAATAAAATGAGGAAGATACCTTAAATGAGTTCAGGTCTTCATGCCAGCCTGAAGAGTCCTAAAATCAGTCAGATTGGCCACAGGACCCCTGAAGGCCATTTCTGAGGAGTGGAACAGATTCCCAAGACTAGCAAATATCCAAATTTTCAAAAAGTAAAAAAGGTGAACAGTATATTTAACAGGCTGAAAAGCTTGACATGAACTCCTGGCAAAATTCCAGTATTATTTTAGGAAATCTTATCAACAATTAGGGTTAGCCAAGAACAAATAGTGTAAATAAATTTATCTCAGATTATATTATTAAAGTGGCTTAAAGTCCTTCTTTACAGAGGAATTATAGCTAGTAAGTGTGGGGGGAAAAATGTTAAAGTAGAAAAATCACAATTTTATAAGCCCCAGTGAAATGGTTGATTCTGGCAAAGATCATCAATGGATGAAACCATCATATGAAAGGCTGATCAATCTTAGCATCACAAAGAGTGAAGTAAATGTGGTAAAAGTACATAGCACTACCTGAGAAGAATCCTTACCAAAAAAATTTAAACCTAACTTTAATTAAACCTTTAGAGGGAACATCTACCTTATAGGAAATACAAGGATAGAGAAACTAATTGAATGAGGACACAAATTAACAAAGCCAGCAATGAAACATTTAGGATAATTGACCCAATTTGTTCATTGAGTTGGTTATATTGGGGAGAAAAGAGACGGATGGAAGGAGGGACTATTTTGGTCTGGATTAAAAGAGAATTAAGAATGTGTGAGGCCCTAGGTTTGATTCTCAGCACTGGAAAAAAAATAATAAGCAAAAGAACTGAGAGATATAACCAAATTAAACATGTAGATCTTAGATCCTGAGTCAAAGACACATATTTAGAGAAATTTAATATGGAGTCCATATTAGATGATAACCAGGAATTATTTCCCTAAGTCGGATAATGGTTTTGTAATTCTGTAAGAAAATGCCCATGTCGAAGACGAAGGTGAAATAATATGTTTGGGTTTTGCTTTAAATATTTCAGCAAGAAAAATGGAAGCGATACATGAAACAAGTGCGGCAAAATCTTATTTAGCTCTGAGTGATGAGTTTATTTGGGTTCCTTATACTTTTTTCTCCACATCTGTGTGATCTTAAAATTGTCTTTGAGAAACTGTTGTTTTGGAAATAGACAATCATTTGTGTCCTTAGTTCACTTTTTTCATGTATTTGTCACAAAATTTCTGTCCATTCCCATCTAGATTTCCCTCCCCGACAAGACAATATTACCATGACCCTCCCACGATCCTCAAACTTGAATAAGCTTCTAGAAGTCCGCAATGCGAGAACTGGGAATTTCTAGAAAACCGCTCAACCAGAGAGTTGAGGCGCTTCCTAGAAAATCGCCGGAAGTGATGATCCAGGAGGACTAGGAAGTGGAGCTAGTCTACGTTTGTGTTTCTCATTTCTTGCGGAGAGTATCCGCGGTAAGGTCTGTACCTCCGTCCAGCGTGGGACGGGGTCTGCAGTCCAGGAGCTCCAGAGCTGTGACCTCAGGTGCCCTAACTGGCTAAGGGCGAGTGGGAAGGAGCCCGGAGCCGCCACCTGCCTTTCTTAAATACAACCGCTCCGGGGCCACCTGAGGTCGCAGGCCTGAAGCGGGCGGTGCTTTGCTGTCAGATGTGGGAATGGGGTGCATTGCGGTTTCCTACTCTAGTCTGGACATTTTTTGCCGATTTTTTTTCTCGCCTCCTCTTACTCTAGCTCCCAAGGTTTCCTGGCCTCTTGTTTCTAGCATCCCTTCATGTATTCATTCATTCAGCCAATTTTTAATCCAGCACTTACAAATGCAGATACTGTTTTAGGATTCAAAAAGTGAACAAGACAGATAAAAACCCCCTACCCTCACGGACTCTAGAAGCCTGCATTTTAGAGCGGTACTATAATAAATGATAGATGTGGTATATCAATAACTTATGCACCATATTGGAAAATGATAAAGTGTGTCGAGAAAAAGAATAATTAATGTAAAGCAAGGTGAAGTATATCAGGACTAGAAGAAGGTAGGTTGCAATTTTAAATAAGGTAAAGTAGACCTCCCTGGGAAGATGACATCATATAAGGAAGCGTTTGACAATAGCCTGAAGTGAACAGAACAGCTAGTAAGGCCTAAGATGGAAATGTAAGGCCTGGAATGGGGGTGGGGGGAGGTCACTGTGGCTGAATGGGATTCAATGAAGGGGAAGATAGTAGCAGAGGATGTCAGAGGTAATGGACACTGTTAAAAGACTTGAAGCTTTTATCTTGAGGGAGCAGAAGAGGTAAGGCCCTGTGCCTTTGTAAGGACTTTCATTTCAGTAAAATTGGAGAGTCTTGAGCAGAGATGAAATGACCGAGTTAAGTTGTAAATGAACCAGACTGCTGTATTAAGAAGAGACAAAAGGAAGGCAAGGATAGAAGCAAGGAGACTGGTTAGAAAGCTATTGAAGTAATGGGGAGAAGAGACGATAGTAATGGTGGCTCAGACCAGGGTGTTAGCAATGGAGATTTATTATGGGTATATTAACACTTTCAATTTGTCTTTCTGTGCTCCCTCATCTCCACAGATGCATCAGGTCCTCAGTGATTTCTTTTTTTTTTTTTTTTTTTTTGTCCCCCACTCTTTTTGCTCTCCTTCACCAAATGTATAGGAAAGCAAGATGTGAGATCACACCTGACTTATGTTTATGATGAGCTTGAAATCCAGAGCAATGTTTAACAGATCAAGCCAAATAGCAGCTACACTGTAAGTCAAGGAGTTTCCTTTTGCTGGTACCAACAAGACTTGTGTCCCCAGAAGGAGACTGGCAACTACAGAATCCACTTCATAACTGCTTGTTTGGAGACTAGATCTGACCATCATGAAGAAACCAAGGACAGTGGTAGAAGACTATGAAAGAAAGATGAGTAAAAAGATGCAGCAGGTAAGAAGAGGGGAGGCTACCATATACATCATAAGGAGGAGGAAAGAGAAGTGAGTCCAAGAAAGAAGGAAAGCAGTGGGAGTATGGTGGGCCTGGACTGACCTTGTGAAGGTCTCTCCTTCTTGACATTGTTTTTCCTGCTTCGCCTGCTGATTATTAAAGTTTTTCAGTTTTCGAGAGTAATCAGGTACCATTTATGTTTTTCATAAAGTATATTGGAAACTGAGTCCTTGATTTTCCCCCCTTTTTTGGTATTTCTGGGAGATGATTTCTACAGATAAACTTTTATGGTTCGTTTCATCTTCTCATGTATTTGCCTTATAACCTCCCTGAATTCATTTTTCACCCTGCAATAGGTTGTGCTCTCAGATGAGAGTCCAGGACCACCACACCAGCTACTGTGCATTCCCACCAATACCCAGCTCCTTCAGGAAAAAGGTGAGGTGCACAGGTATTGTGACAAGGAGTCATGGCAGCTGAGAATAGAGCAGGGACACACAATAAGTCCTCCCAGGTCCAAAAATCTATTCATTATTGAGCATTTATAGAATGCTTTCTGATGTTTCTATACTGGGTTTGGATCAGTATCTAGAATAAGTAAATTATTCAGTTTCTGCCCTAATCTTAAATCACATTTGGGCAGGGTCTGAGGAGGCAAAAAACAAAGATTCATAAAAATGGCTGGGAATGTAGCTCAGTGATAAGACTGTTTGCCTAGCAGGTACAAGGCCCTGGGTTCCATCCTCAGCACCATTAAAAAAAAGCAGTAGAAATTTTTTGTGAAAATTTTCTGTAAAGAAATTTATCAAAGAATTCTAATGCATTTACTCATTTACTGTGTGTTATAACAATATATATGATAAATGGTGTGCATGTTTGTACATATATATTTACACATATAATACTTGTAGAGGGGATATGCTGGGAAGTGATACTGGCCAAATTATATTGATATATTATTGTGTGCATGTATTAATATGGCAGAACAAATTCCATCATTATATAGAACTATAATATACCAGTAAAAAAGTGGGAAAAATTTTGTAACATAATTCAGTAACTTCTAGCCAAACAGTTTTGCCAACATGTAAAATTTGAAAATATATCAAATATTTCTTTAGATATTTTTTAGAACCCTGAAAATTTTAATTATAGTATAAATACCTGAGACATAAAATATAGAGCAGTGGCAAAAGAAAGAGTAAATGTTTTCCCATGAAGCTTTGAGGGAAATGAAGGAAAATGGACTAATGGGAGTCTGAGCATTAGAAGTGTGCGTTGATGACATGGGAAGATCTGTATAAAAGGAGCACATGGAGGTGGTTGCTAGGACATGGTATTCTAGAGTCAAAATTGGGCCCAGAAAGCCACAAGTTTTTGAATAGAGTACTAGGCATACCCAAAAGTAAGCTTTTTAGTATATTATTACCTGCAAAAAGGAAAAGTAAAATATATTTCTATGTGTATCATTAAAAGAGAAGAAACTCTGTTTACTGTATAAGAAATCATATGAAAATTAATAATAGAATATAGTATAAATTTAGAAGTAGAAAATAATAGATATTGCCAAACTCAGGTGCTCATTTGTAAAAATTTTTTTAGTTGTAGATGGACACGATACCTTTATTTTATTTATTTATTTTTATATGGTGCTGAGGATTCAACCCGGTGCCTCACAAGCACTCTACCACAGAGGCATAACCTCAGCCCATTTTGTTTCATCTTTTAAAATAAAACATACTCATGACCTGAGTCTTCCAGTCCTCCTTTTCTTAAAAGGTCTTTGAATACTTCCACGGTAGATATTCAGAACCATAAAGTCTACAATTACTAAATATACTAAAAATATATTAATATCTTCCCAGAAAATATCTGTGTACTGTTTTAACAAATAGTTTCATGTGGTTATTTTTGCATGTAGCCTATCTACCAAGTTTATTTTTAACTAGAGAGGAGAAACTTACTTTTCAAATTTTAACATTAAAACATAAAGCTTTGCCGGGCACGGTGGCTCAAGCCTGTAATCCCAGCACTTAGGGAGGCTGAGACAGGAGAATTGCGAGTTCAAAGCCAGCCTCAGCAATGGCAAGGCGCCAAGCAACTCAGTGAGACCCTGTCTCTACATAAAACACAAAATAGGGCTGGGGATGTGGCTCAGTGGTCGAGTGCCCCTGAGTTCAATCCCCAGTACCAAAAAAAAAAAAAAAAAAAAACCATAAAGCTTAAGCATCACTATGAGTTCAGAAAACTAACCCAATATGTATGTGGAGGAGAATTTGAGTTATATAGGGGTATGCTTTTGTCAAAATTCATCCAATGTTACATTTAAGACGTGTATTTCATTACATGCAAGTTCTGTCTAAAGAAAAAAATGTAAACAAGTATTGACTCCAGTTAGCAATATGTATGCTGTAAAGCGTTTAGAGGTGAAGTATACTGATATTTGCAGCTTACCTTGAAATGTATCAAAACATAGACTAATGTACAGATAGAGGAATAGATATGTGATAAAAAAGCAAATACTGCAACATGTTAATAATAGAATATAAATGGTTGGTATGTGGATATTTACATTTTTCAGCTTTTCTGGATATTTGAAAATATTCATAATAAAATGTTGATTAAAAAAAGCCAATTGAGAGCTTTTAAGTTTGTTGATGTTACAAGGAAAAGAACTGTTATATAACATTATAGGCAAAATATGTGTTTGCTCTGAGCTCTGTACTATCCAGGTGAGCTTGGGACTGAGACAGAATAACTTGGCACTTTTATAGAGAGTTCATATAGATTGTACCTAGATTCTTGGACATTTTGATAAACTTTCCTTTTTCATCTTAAAAATACTCCAGTTTCTCTTCAGATTGTGTAAACCTTTTACCTTTTAAAATGCTGAGTGTGCTATGCCACATTCATGTGGGGAAGAGGGCTTAGTATGAGGGAATTAGTAAGAAACTCATAACTCCCCGTCTCCCCATAAGTGTTTTGGAGGAAATGACCTCAGTATTCACATACAGAAAGAAAGGTTATGGTACAAGCTGAGAGTCAGTAATTTAAGCCTTTTTTAACTGATCTATTTGAGGAGGGGTAAGATTATTTGAGGACAAAGACAGACTAGAGAAAATTATGTAGTAAGTGAGAGAGGGAGAGGATGTACTTAAAGTGGGTTTGGCTACCATGCCAGAGCCAGCAGCCCAACACTAAGACTAGAGAAATAGTGGAGAAGAGAATATCATAATGCAGTAGGCTTAACCCCTAGGTTAGAGCTGCAGAAGCTTCTGCATTTAGTGAAGAAATTAAAGCGAGTTTTGTTAACACTGTGCTAAATTGACTCTTGCATATTTCTCTTCCCTCAGCTCTACCAGTTTCTCAATATCCTGCCTTCACTAAAAATGGAAGTCAAGGAAACCTACTAGAAACAGATGCCACACTGATGAGCTGGGCCCAAGTGAGCTGAGGCCCCTTCTATCCTTCCTGAAACTATTTCAATACCTCCTAAATATGGCCTTATTTTCACTACATTCTCTGGTTACACAAATCTCAAATGAAGGTGCTCCCTCTCATAAGGAACATTTTGTTGAGAATAAACCACTTGTAGATTATTTCCTTTTTTGTTATTTTTCAATATTAAAAGCCTGAGTTCCCTTTCATCTCCTTTCCAAATATTGACCAATTAGTAACAGTCTTCCACTTCTATAAACCTTCTCCCTATAAATTCCTTTCTTCTGTCTGTTTCCTGAGGAAACTGTGGGGTTTTCTCCAGGACAGCAGGAACTTATTGTTTCAGGCATCATTAACATTTGAAGATATAGCTGTGAACTTCACTAGCAAGGAGTGGAAGAGTCTGACCTACTCTCAAAGGCATCTCTACAAAGATGTGATGTTGGAAAATTATAGAAACATGGTATCCCTTGGTAAGAACCTTTTCTGCAGTTGGCTTAGTGCTTTCTCCTTTTCTTTAAAAAATGCTCATTTTGTTTATGTGTATAGACTCTTATATTGAAAGTTAGGCCCTCTTTCTTAATCATAAAGATCTTGCCTAAAAATGAGTTTTGGTTTGCTTTTGTTGTATAACAGGTAACTTCTTAGGCATTTTTGTTATTATTTTCTAATTCTTTGGAATGGGACTCTGCATGAAAGGGAGATTCCTAGCTTCTGTTTTCCTCAGGTTCTTGCTTCTTCAGCCCTCTAGTTTTTCCGTTAAATGGCATATGTTTAATTCCTAATTGTGAACTGCCTTCTAGAGGCCTAAAACTAGTAGCCTTCCTATTATTCTACAAATGAAAAATTACTGTTTCCCAGAATCGTCTCTGCCCTTCTGAGATTGACTTTTCTAAGACAGTCCCTAAACAAATCCTTGTACCTGTTTCCAAAATGCTGAATAAACCTTTTTCTCTACCTAAGTGGGTATTTCTTTCCTGTCTCCTTACACAAACAGAGGGATCAGGGCCAAATATAAGGACAGCTCTTTGTTGTTCTACACAGTCTCATTCCTTCTCTGCAACCAGGATTTCCATTTCCTAAACCTCCTTTGATCTCCCATCTGGAGCAAGGAGCAGAGCCATGTGTTCAGGATCTACAGGACGGGAAGTTCCTGAGCTGCTCCTTCCCAGGTGAGTGATGGTGAAGCTCTTAGTTTGCTATCATCTTCCAGTGACAAAACAATTATAGAATGTTCTTAGTGGTGGTTCATCCATCCTGAAGGCCCCAGGAATGAAATCCATTTAGAACTCAAGGAAAAGAAAACAACAGCAACGAATTATTTGGGCAATATTCTTTCAATATCTAATTGGTTCCCTTCAATCTACCTAATAAGCTTTTGCAGTTTAGCCCTTTTAAAAAGCTCAGAAAATTGCTTTCCCCTTTGTATATTAATTATTCCAGGGCTCAGAGAGCAATAAGTTGAAGGAGAAGAGAGGCAGTTGAGGCAGAAGGAATAACATGTGAGAAAGTATTGTGGAATAAAACAAAGTAAACTCTTGACTAGTAGAGTATGACCAGAGCAAAGGACTTGCTTAATTTTAAGAGAAAGTTCAGGAGCAGTAGAAAGAGGCAAGATCATGATTTGAAGGATTTTTTATGACTTTTTGATAAGCTACATGCCTTGAACTTTGTAACAACTAACATTGGTTAAGTACATCAGTGTGGCAAGTGTTTTATATACATTAACTCATGTAATTATGGGCAGACTTCAGCCTATTTTATAGAAAAAACTACTGACTCAAGAGAGAATTGAAATCATCCTTCCAGGTTCACACAGTTATTAGGTATCAGAACTAGAATTTGAGCCCAGTCTTAGTCCAGAGCTAGGACTCTTGACTGTATGCTTTACTTCTTTTCTTTCTGGGTGATTGTGGAGTACCATTAAAGTATTTTAAGTTGAATGACATAATTAGAAAGAATGGTTTGGAAGAAGTGTGGTAAAGGGAAGCCAGACTAAAGGACCTTGAGGGGTATTACAATTAGCTAGTGAGAATGCATAGGTGGAAATGGAGAAGGGAGAGGGTTGAGAGATAATAAGACTGATTTTGGACTATTTGGTTGCCTAAGCAAAAGAACATGAATGTATTATTCAGGGTATGCCATGGCACCTCAATCAAGCCTATCTCTCCAGCTGTTTTCTCTTTATTCTTTTTTGCCAAATTGACTTTTTGGCCCCTCAGAGCAAATGGCCGAACATTCCTTCCCCTGTGTCATATACTGTCCTGCCACCACTGGTTCTCAAATTTAAGTGCTAAAGATTTAGCTACTCCTAGACCCTTATCTTACCTCAGATCACAATTCCAAAGGCCAAGATGAGAGAATCTGGCCTGGTTTGGGCAGATCCCAAATGGGCAATCACACAGCAGAAATATGGCCATCCAGAGCTCACTCTTAGGTGCAAAGCAGACAGTTCTTTTAAAGGGGACTGCATCAGGATTTCAGCACCCCTTCAACAGCTCACCTCATAATTAAGAATTTATAAAATGTTAGCTGAGTAAATATGAGGGGAGGGAGAAGGAAATAAAGATGATTTCCAGTTTTCTGCCTTGTGTGGCTAGGTGTATGGAGTTGCCACTCACTAAACTAGACTATAGAAGAGGAGTATTTTTATAAGGATTTTATGTAAAGTTTGCCAATTTTAAAATGTCTTCATACTTTTCAATGTTTCAGCCTACCCAAGTAAATGATAGAGAAGCTTTCAGTTTCTTCCTTTCATGTGACAAAATGGTTATATAATATCCTGACCTTTGACACAATGTTAGCAACTTTTTAAGCATGAAAGTTATTTGCTCTTTTTTGTGTTTATGAAAATTTTTAAATTTATTTTGTTATTATTTTTTAAGTCACTTACTCTTCAAACAGATTATCATTGCTTCACCTCTCCTATCTTACTTATTTTCTCTCCTCTGACAGTTTTATTTTCTCTTTTAAGTATCAACAGGCAAGATATGGCCTGGGAGTGAGAAGGTGCCTTCAGAACAAGAGGTTTTGGAAAACAAAGAAGTCTTCTGGGTGAAATGTAACAGCCTTCTAAATATTGTTTCCCAGGACCCTGAGGTTAGAGAAGTTTATATACAGGATGTCAAACCAGAAAATCAATGGGAAACATTCATAAGGGAGAAACTGAGAGAAATGAGAGAAGGCTCTGAGGCAGTGACCTTCAAAAAGGGAAAGAACCAGAAGGTACTTAAAAGCATCTTCAATTCGAACTCCAAACATATTCTGTATAACAGAGTGTTTACAAAGCAAAAACTTCATGAATATGCCAAATGTGGCAAAAACTTAAGCTGGCATTCAGATCTAATTCTCCATGATCAAATTCGTTCTGGTGAGAAATCCCATATCTGTAAAGAGTGTGGGAAAGCTTTCAAGACCAGAAATCAATTTTCTATACACCACATAATCCACACAGGGGAGAAACCTTTTAACTGTACCCACTGTGGGAAAGTGTTCAACAGTAGATCAGCTCTTTGCCGACATAAAAAAACCCACAGTGAAGAGAAGCCTTATGAGTGCCGGGACTGTGGGAAAGCCTTCAAGACCAGGGCCCAACTCAATGTGCATCAGATAGTCCACACTGGGGAAAAACCTTACCAATGCAATGACTGTGGAAAGGCCTTCCAGTTTAAGCATTCCCTCACCACCCATGGCAGAATCCATACTGGGGAGAAACCATACAAATGTGAGGAGTGTGGGAAGGCTTTCAGGGGGAGTTCAGATCTCACCAAACACAAAAGAGTCCACACTGGGGAGCGACCTTATGAGTGCAACAAGTGTGGGAAGGCCTTCAGTCAGAGCTCAGACCTAAGCAAACACAGAAGAAGCCATCTTCAGGAGAAACATTTTGGGTGCCCTCAGTGCGGAAAAGCCTTTAGTATCAAGGCAGAGTTCAGCAAGCATAGAAGAATCCACAGTGAGGAGAAACGTTACAAGTGTGATAAGTGTGGAAAAGCCTTCCGTCATAACTGTAAGCGCAGGGCTCATGAACTAGAACACACAGGGAAGAAGCCGTATCCATGTGGAGATTGTGGGAAAACTTTCCAAGATAGGCACTGCCGTACCATCCATCAAAGAATCCACACTGGAGAGAAACCTTATAAATGTTTGGAATGTGGCAAAGCTTTCAGTGGGAAGTCCAACTTGACCAATCATCAAAGAATTCATACAGGAGAGAGACCGTACAGATGTGAAATTTGTGGAAAGGCCTTTCATCATAATTCAGTACTAAAGCAACACAAAAGAATCCACACTGGTGAAAAGCCATACACGTGCTATGAGTGCGGCACATCTTTCCGTCAGTGCTCAGCTTTAATTGGACATAAGCGAGTTCATACTGGGGAGAAACCTTACAAATGCAAGGAGTGTGGGAAAGCTTTCAGGGTGAGCTCCAATCTTACTGGACATAAGAAAAGAAAACATTTGAATATGGAGAACCCATAAACTTGATGAGAATGGGAAATCCCTCTCTCCAGTAAACATTTTCCAGACCTTCTCAGTAATCAGTATTTTGACCACCCATCCCAGATTGTAGTGATTCTGTTGTTTACACTTTCCATTTCCTTTTCAACTCTTAGACTGGTCCTTCTTGTTCTATATAGGGTGTTCCTGGTTTCCTGACAGCTAATTGTGAGGACCCTCCCACCCCCCGGGGTCTTTGTCCTTTATTTTACTTATTCAGTATTAATTGGTTGTTTGGTTTATTTGTTTGCTTTTTTTGGTTTATTTGTTTGCTTTCACAGTCACTTTGAAGGGTTTGTCAAACACTTGTTTTTTTTAATTCTACAAAGGATTGAACCCAGGGGCACTTAACCACTGAGCCACATCCCCAGCCCTTTTTTAGATTTTATTTAGAGACAGGATCTAGCTGAGTTGCTTCCAGCCTCTCTAAATTGCTGAAGCTGGCTTTGAACTCACTTCACAATCGTCCTCAGCCTCCTGAGCCACTGGCTTTACAGGTATGCACAACCATACCCAGCTCTGGTTGTCAAAACACTTCTAGTTAACAATAAATAATTTGTTTAATCCATACAATGTTCCTATAAAAAGAGGAATCTGAGACATAGAAAGATAAAGAAACTTGCTTAAAGCCAGTAGAGGTAGCACAATCCCAGCTACTTGAGAGGCTGAAGCAAGAGGATCCTAAGTTCAAGGACAGCCTGGGCAATTAAGTGAGACTCTATCTAAAAAGGTAGGGATATAGTTCAGTGGTAGGGCACTTGACTGACATGCAAGGCCCTAGGTTCATTCAACCCAGTACCAAAAGAAATGAACTTACCAAAGGTCACATGACTAGTAAATTCTGCACAAATTATCCCCCCAAGTGTTTCGACTTACTTGGGCAATTCCCATATGCATACACCACATCTTTTGGCATGAAGCTATACCTCAGTTCAACACAAAACTTTTTAAAATTTTTTAAAATCTTTATTTTTATGTGGTGCTGAGGATCGAACCCAGAGCTTCACACATGCAAGGCATGCACTGTACCACTGAGCTACAACTCCAGCCCCAACACAAAACATTTTTAATTGATAAGCATTGAATATTTTTAGCAAAGTTTTGAATTTAAAACTGGTACTTCTCTGTATTATATATCAGGCTTCCTGAGCTTCAGAGTGAAAATGAAAGTGAGGGATGGGTAGATTTAGGAATTACAGATAAGTCAGCAGTACAGTGTTTTAATAGCAATTTACATATGAAAAAGTATGAAGCCTACCCACTATAGGTTATAAATACAACAAAATATTTCTAACTTTATTTCTTAAATATCACTATGTCCATTTGCATAGCATATGAAATACTCTTACAAATGTATTTTTATATATGTTTCAAGATTCTCTCTGTCTCATATTCTTCCCTTTCTCTTCTAAACATTATCACATTATCTGTCCTTTGTTCCAGACAGAATGAAACACCAATACATAATAAGGCTGTTAAAATAGAATTTAAAACTTCATTGTGTAGTTTTATTAACATCATTGAGAATTAAATTTAGCCTAAGTTCCCTCACTGGTAAAAAGATGACCACTGGCAATGGCAGAGTGCTTGGTCAGTGTGTTCCAGGCCTGGGTTTCATCCTCAGCAAAGTATTTTAAACATAATAAATTTGTAGGGCTGGGATATAGTGCAGTTGGTAGAGTGCTTACCTCACATGCACAAAGCCCTGGGTTCAATCCCCAGCACGACAAAATATAATAATCAATTTGGGAAATTCTGGTTAGGTAGTGTTGTGTTTTGTCATTTTTTTGGTGTTGTTCCCTTAAAGATTTTTCAGGGCCTAACCCATTTTTCTGTATAATTAAAACACACTAATTAAAATTTTTTTTGAAGGCCTATAATATGCTGGTGTTCATTCTGAATCTATAAAAACATTGTCCAGAAGGAAGCTATAAAAGCATTGCTTTCCAAATATAATTGACCACAGAATCTTTGTTTGGTAGTGCATCTTCATGGAATATTTTGTTTCACAGAAAATGTTTTGGAAAATGGTTACACATCTAGTAATAAGGACAAGGAATTAAAGAGAGAAAATTTTCTAGTAACGAATTCCAAATTGAACTATGGTTTATTATACAAAAGATGTAAATGAAAGCATTGCTTCTCAGATTCATTTTCTACAGAAAATTAGAGCACTGGTTTTATATGGCCATTTCTTGTTTGTTGATGAAAATATTTAGCATGTATGTATTCAAGTGAACTTGTTTCTATAGAGCATAAAACAGTATATGTGGCTTTCAGATGATAAAACATGAGCTAAGAACAGAATTTGTATCTGGAAATTGGCAGTGGTTTTCCATAATTTTTGATAAGAGAATCTTTCATTTGATGACCAACAAGTTTCACAGACCACACTCTTCCCCCATGTGTGCATGTATGGAGGTAGCTGTGCTTTAATGTTTAATGATGAAATGTTCTCTTCTAGAAAGTCTAAGGTTTTGATCATTATGATGCACGTATATGCTTTTGGAAAATGTTGTGCATTTGTTGTGCATCTGGACTTTGGACTTAGAATCCTCAGCCCAGCTTGAGAAGCATATAGTTCCCTTGCTATCACTTCTTTGGTTAGTCTTTTATCAGAATCTGTTAAGCTGGAAATTCTGGTTTAAGTTCTGGACCATCCTGCAATGCTGTTTTTTTTAGATGGCTTAGATAGTTGGAGAGTCAAATCCTTCAGATACCAGCTTGCTGGTGACAAATTGACATTCTCTTATGAAAGTTAAGAAAACTCTGTATGGAACCCAAAACAGATTGCTCCTGAACTCCACCTTCACCAGTTTATCTTCCACATGACCACTGTCACCCCAAAATATTACTATGACCCTGATACCAACTTTAAAAACTCCTGATTAAATCTCAGTCTTACAGTAAGAAATTCCAAATTACTAATTTGACATCCAGGAATCTTTTGATGTTTCCAAAACATTTAAAATGATCCTGGTGAGAAAATTTCAGGTATTTTGCTGGGTGGGAAAAGAAGTTTTTGATTTGTCTTACAATTTTTGAAGGACTACTTTTTAAGCAATGGGTTACTTGTGTTCTGCAGTTATCCAAGGATATAGAACTACAATTAATGGGTAGAAGCTACAGAAAGACATTTCTGTACATCTTAAAAGAGATCCTAAACTGGGCACGGCTGCGCAAGCCTGTAATCCCAGCACTTGGGGAGGCTGAGACAGGAGAATCGCAAGTTCAAAGCCAGCCTCAGCAATGGCGAGGCACTAAGCAACTCAGTGAGACCCTGTCTCTACATAAAACACAAAATAGGGCTGGGGATGTGGCTCAGTGGTCGAGTACCCCTGAGTTCAATCCCCAGTACCAAAAAAAAAAAAAAAAAAAAGAGATCCTAAACTGGAATAGACTGCCATAAAGTACTAAGTTTGGTAGGCAAACTTGAGTTAAGAACAGAAATCAATGAAGGTAATTTACCTCATTAACAGAAGAGGGGAAATCCTATAAATATCTAATTAAAGTATTTTATTATTTATTAACAATAAGAAAACTCTAGTGGTACATATGCAATGGACTATTACTCAGCCATAAAGAAGAATTCAATTATGGCATTTGCCGTTAAATGGATAAAACTGGAGACTATAATGGTAAGTGAAATAAGCCAATCCCAAAAAACCAAAGGCCAAATGTTCACTCTGATATGTAAATGCTGACACAGTGGGGGACGGGGGTTCACCAGACTGGACAAGAGAGAGTGGGGAGAATGGAGGAGGGATAGGAATGGGAAAGACAGTAGAATGAATCATATAACTTTCCTAGGTATATATATGAATACACCATCAGTGTAACGCCACACTATGTACAACCACAAAAATGGGAAATTATATTCCATGTATGTATAATATGTCAAAATACATTCTACTGTCATGTATAAGTAAAAAGAACAAAAAAAAAGTGGATTAAAATGTGAATATTTAAAATACCATGAATAACTAATTATTTGGCACAACTGACTGAACCACTTTTGTCTTCTGCCTGTGTGTTATGATTTGGATGTGAGGTGTCCCCCAAAAGCTCATGTGTGAGACAATGGGAGAAGGTTCAGAGGGGAAATTAGGTTATGAAAGCCTTAACCCAATCAGTGAATTTATCACCTGATGGGATTAATTGAATGGTAATTGAAGACAGGTAGAGTGTGGCCCAAGGAAGTGGGGCATCAGGGGCATGCCTTCAGGGTATATATTTGTATCTGTTAAGTGGAGAGTGTGCCTCTCTCTCTCTTTCTCCACCCCTAACCCCCACCCCGGCACTTTCTGATCATCATGTGACCCTGTTCCCTCTGCCACACCCTTCTGCCTTGATGTCCTGCCTCACCTGGAGCCCCAGGAATGGTGCCTGCTGTTTATGGATTAATGAAGACAGAATTAAACAGGCAGTCAGAATAGATAGGTAAATCGAGTTAGGTTGGATCAAGAAGGCCAATTTGGGTCTGGAAAGTTAGAGAGGGATTGAAATGTTAATGCCTTCAGAGCCCTTCCTCCACCCTTATCAAGGTAAGTGTCCCAGGGATTGTCCCTCCCTACAACAAGTTGATAGTTACACCCCCCCCTTGTGCCCAGATTATTCCACCTTGTCCATCTGCTTTTCACCTTTTAGCCATCTCACTGAGCCTTCCCAGGGCCTGGTCACTTTAGGCAGGGAGGAAAGAGATAAGGGGAAGAGAGCAAGGAGAACAAAAGAAACCTAAGACAAATAAAAAGGCTGGACACCCTCACTTCTTGGGATGCCAAGATACCAGCTATGGCCCCCTTCTCCCTCCCAGAAGTCTGTTACCCCTTTTTAAGTAAGCCCTGCTTTTTATGCTTGCCTCCATGTGCTTCTCTAATGTTCCAGCTTCAACATGTGATGAAGCAGAACTCGTCATTGATAACCCACTGCATCATTAAGACCTCTGAAACTGTAAGACCTGGATAAACCTTTCCTCTACAGTTGTTCTGGTCTGGTCCTTTTGTCACAGCAGCGCAAAAGCTGACATAGACGCTGTGTCTGGAAAGAATTCAACGATTTATGCTGTTGATGTCTCCTTTGGTCAGTAGACAATTTACAAGTATTTGCAAATTCAACCTAATTTAATCTCTACACTTAAAAGAATATGGATTTATGGACTATCTTATTCAGATTTAATGCTAAATTAGAAAGCAACAGCCAAAACATTTAAGTATTAGCAGAGGTTCTAAAAAACTGAATTTTATTTCAAGACTGATCCCAGTTAAACTGCAATTCCAAATTCCAACTATCATATAGTTCTCAGGCACTGAGCTGAGCTTTTAAACTAACAAATTATGATGAGAATTTTTTTTTTTAAAAAATGAAAAAGCTCTTGAAGGCGCCAAAAGGAGCGGCTACCGCGGCCGCGCCGGCCAACTTTTGTTTCTTTTCTACAGGCATGGGTTGAAATTGGAGCCTATTTCGCAGCACAAAGGCAACCAACACCATATAGTTACTAATTACCTATTGATGCCACCCACAAAAAGACCCTGCCGAAGTTCTTACAAAGCTCTGTTGTTATTCCACCAGCAACCACTGGAGGGCCCAAACATCACTATGGAGCTCCTCAGAAGCCCATCACACACACTCCACACGTGCCACGCAAGCCTATAGACCACTGCACCATCGCTTCTTGGGTAACAACTCAGTTTGACACAACAGTAGAAAACTGGTTCCCAGCCCACCGGAAACATCATTACCAAGAACAAGCAAGGCATTCAAACCGAAAATCTACCTGCAAGTTTCCATGGCTAACTTTCGGGAGTCTACAGTTGTCTTCCAGTTCGGAGACATTGGGGATCCCCTTAGTAACAGGGTGCTACAACCATTCAGAAAAAGACATTTCCAGAAAACTCTTAATTCCAGTGCTCAGTCCCCAAAGCTGTGGGGAACTGTTCGCACATGCACGTCAGAGCTTTTCTCACGTGTCCATTCCATCTAATATCCAGACCCCAGGATCATCTTCTGTAAAGGAGGACTCCGTTTTCCCACATCGGAGGGAAAACAGCCTGTCAAGCTGTGTCCTTCACACTGGTACTCTTATCAACCCAGAACCTGGCCTATTCCAGTAAAATACACCCCTGCGGAGAAGTATGGGATAAAGGTCACGTGGAGAAGACAAAGGCACCTATTGGATTACGTCAGGGAGAGAGGGAAGCTGAGCAGAAGCCAGTTCCTTTTGGAAAGCTGAATGGATTTCTTGGACATCATCCTCTCTCATCAGTAGTCTCAAAAATTGCTAATTTTCATAAAGTTGATCGTTATTTTATGGCTCATAAGAGATTTTATTGAAAGAATAAAATAGAAATAGTACAAACAGAAAAAAAGTTTAACTAGAGCCCTAGAGTCACAAGGGAATTCAATTCCCAGATTGGCTATTAAGATTTCATAAATAGTTGAATTTAGTGTCATGAACTGTTCACTTCATATTTTTCTTGTATTGTTTAAATTTTCTAAATATCTTGCAGTAACTGTTTAAAATGTATGTAAATAAAGGGCTATAGAAAGTTCTTAGAGAACTTTGCTTCTATTAGTATTGTGGCAACATTGCCCATCCACAAAAGATCTTATTTCCTTTAACCTTTAATTAATTAATCCTTTAATCATCTCGTTTAAACTAATTCCACTTTTTTTTTCAGTGCTGGGATTTTTTTTTTCTTCTTGCTAGGTCAGCACTCTACCACTGAGCTACTACAACCCCAGCCTAGTCCACATTTTTGAGTACTAACTCTAAGACTCAGTGGCAGCTTCCTCTATGACCTAATGGATGGAAAAAATCAAAGTAAACTCAGACTTTTTATGGTTGATTGCCTCCTCTCCAACTTTGGCTTGTCTGAAAAGGCAAGATGAAATGGAGCAAGCCCTGTTTTAGAGAATACAATGGGATGAGGGGTCACAGACTAGCCACTTAGGTTTGCTTGTGTTTTGAATTTTTGTTTCCAACTGAAGAAATTTGTAAATATTAAATAGAGTGAGAAAATGGATTCTTATGCTAAATATTTAAACTATGTAAATAAATATGGAAAATTTTCAAAGATAAAAAGTGCTCTAGAAAAAAACTAGAAAGAAAATTTCTCCATTTATTGAAATATGTCTATAATAAAACATTTGTATGTCATATCTATTAATAAACATATCAGGACAAAGATTTTCACTATATCTAAAAAATCAAAAAACATTTTATTTAAAATTTATAATGATGTACAACTGCAAAAATGGCATCCTAATTAGAATAAGTTATACTCCATGTGTGTATAATATGTCAAAATACACTCTACTGTCTTATATCTAAAAAGAACAAATAAAAATTTTTAAAAATAAAAATAATGAGGGGCTGGGGTTGTGGCTCAGTGGTAGAGCGCTTGCCTTGCATGCGTGAGGCACTGGGTTCGATCCTCAGCACCACATAAAATAAATAAAATAAAGATATTAAAAAAAAAAAAATAATAATGAGCCAGGAGGAGTGGCACATGCCTGTAATCCCAGCGGCTCAGGAGGCTGAGGCAGGAGAATGGAGAGTTCGAAGCCAGCCTCAGCAAATGCAAAGTGCTAAGCAACTCAGTGAGACCCTGCCTCTAAATAAAATACAAAATAGGGCGGGGGATATGGCTCAGTGGTCGAGTGCCCTTGAGTTCAATCCCCAGTAACCCCTCCCCAAAAAATATAATGAAACATAAAATCCTTTTGTAAATTTTAAAACACATCAATGAAAAAGTACAGAATACTGTGGAATTAAAAAAAAAAGTTTTCAGTCAGAAAAAAACTAAAACAATAAAATACAAAAGACTAGAAAATAGAGAAATACAGTATAGTGTTGTAGTAATAAAAAATAGCACTTAAACTGGGCG
>PVHX01017453.1:0-40008 GCA_004024805.1 Geosciurus inauris | reverse complement strand
CAAAAAACTAAATGCCGAATGTTCTCTCTGATTAGTGGATAAGAATTCATAAGGGGGGGTGGGAACGGGAAACATAGGAGAAATGCAGGAACTCTAAACGTGGTTGGGGAGGTGGGAGGAAGGAAAGGGGAATGGGCATAGTAATGATGGTTATTTGAGATGGTCATTACTACCCCTGGCACATCTATGAAGACTCTAACGGTGTGACTTTATCTGGTTTGCAATCAGAGAAATGGAAAAACTGAGCTCTGGTTATGTACTATGGCTTGAAATGCATTTAAATAAAATAACTAAATTAAAAAAAAAAAGAAAGAAGCAAACTTATTCAAATAAAAATACAGTACCACCTGCAAAATAAATGGGATCATCATTTCTTCTAAAAAAAGGGGGGGCTTAGTTTCCTGTCTGCAAAGTAGTGTGAAATCCTTTGCATGAATCTAGTGGATAGCATGCTTCAAATGCTCAGGTATTTTCTAAACAGAAATAGTTATCCACCTCAATAATAGCCAAATGTTCTGTGCTTATTTATTTATTCTACAACTACCCAAGCCCATTTTGAAGATTGTATCTTTGGTAAGAGGCTTCAGATGTAAATCTCCACTATCAGGGTTTCCACCCTGGAGCCTAGGAAACTGAAGACCTCTCTGGTTTGGGTGTTCATATAAGCTCAAGCATCTGAGAAATTCTGAAACACAGCTGCATTTAAGGAACAAGGACTGCAAAAACCCACCTTCCGGGGCTGGGGTTATGGCGCAGTGGTAGCGTGCTCGCCTAGCACGCGGGAGGCACTGGGTTCGATCCTCAGCACCACATAAAAATAAAATAAAGCTATTGTGTCCACCTACAACTAAAAAATAAATATTTAAAAAAAAAAACCACCTTCCATGGCTTGTGAAAGAGGGAAAGGGTGAGTGAAGGAATGGAATGAAATGGAATGGAATGGAATGGAATGGAATGGAATGGAAAAATAAAATAAAATAGGGCTGAGGATGTAGTTCAGTGGTAGAGTGCTTATCTAGCATACACAAGACCCTGAGTTCAATTCCCAGTAACCCCCACTACACACACACATACATTCAACTCTGCCCAGTAAGAGCTAGCTGGCCTCAGGCAAGTTATCTAGTCATTACGCACTTACATTTCATTGTCTGAAATTTAAGGGGATAAACATGGTACCTATCCTTGTAGGTTTAAAAGATTAAGTGAGGGAAAAGGAGAGTACTGGAGAATGAGTTTGATCAAATTATGTGCATGTACAAATATGACATAATAAACCTCACTATTATGTATAATTACAATGTGCCAATAAAATAACTATTAAAACACAAAGAATGCATGAGATAATAACCACGAGTGTAATTTAAATTCTATTACATATAATACAAAAACAAAGAAAATGTACACACACACCAAGATTAAATGAGGTAACACTTGTAAGGTAGAGAGAGTTGGTACTGAGCTTATAGGAAGAGCTTGTTGTGTACCCTGTGATGCAGGTAAGGACAGTAGCAGTCAGTAGCTGTCCAAAATAACCTTTCCTCACTCTGTCCCCTAAACTGCTCTCATCCTAGAATTAACCTGCACTACCCCTGGAATTAGATAGTAACGGACTGCACAAACTCAGTATCAGTCTGTGATGACCACTTTTTGTGCAGGGAGCTACATTACTTCAAAAATGAATATACAAGATCAACAAAGCCTAACACCCAAATTTTAGGGATGGAAAGATATGCTATACTTTCATATTTTGAAAATATTGATGTGTATTAGACATGTCTTAACAAATGTGAGAATACTCTTACACTTCCATCTACATCAAGACAGCATCACAGGTCCTATCTCCTTTAGTAAGCACTCCAGTAAGGACTCTGCAGACATCTGCCTGAATCCAGATACTTATGAGATTGGTCAACAATTGTCATTGAAATAGTTTCAACAGATTTTTTTTTTTGGTACCAGGGATTGAACTCAGCGGTACTTGACCACTAAGCCACATCCCCAGCCCTATTTTGTGTTTTATGTAGAGACAGGGTCTCACTGAGTTGCTTAGCGCCTCACCATTGCTGAGGCTGGCTTTGAACTTGCAATTCTCCTGTCTCAGCCTCCCAAAGTGCTGGGATTACAGGCATACATCACCACGCCCGGCTTCAACAGATGTGTAAGAAAGCATAGAAATGCTAAGGTTAAAGGTTATACTTGGAAATGCCAGAGTGAATCAAAAAGTTAGAAGCAAGAGGTCAGGCTTTTTTAATGACAATAATTTTTTTGAAAATGAACTTCTCTACCCTATTTATTATGATAATTCTTTGTGTGTGTGTATTATATATAATTAGCACTATGAGTAATTAGTTGGTTAGTGACCAGATGGTATGGATGAAGACTACTGCCTAAGGAGGAGGTGCAAATGGAAACAGCAGGTGTCTAACTAACGAGTCTGGGGGATGCCAATGCCATCAGGTTATGTCATTGTGTGAATCTGTTCAACTGCATACACAATTTAAGAACCAAACTAAATAACAGACTCTCCACTGCCACTTCAGAAAGCAAAGCTGTATGGGGCCTCTGCATGACAACCAGTCAACGTCCACCTAGCCACTTGAGAAGCAGCAGTACGTACCTGTAACAGACGCTGTCAGTGCAGGGGCTGTGAGCCCTGACAATGACGAAGACGTGCTGAAAATGGGATCTGATATTTTTCGGGCTGAATGGCTGTGCGCCAGGCTCTTGGAAAACAATTGTTACAATGTCATTTCCAATGTGCCGCTTTCGTAAGAGCTACGAGGAGAAAAGAAGCAATCAACATAAATGACAGTGCCCTTATTTCCCTTCCCGATTCTTTATGTAACCATATTTAAAACATTCATTACTAATCAGTACAGAGTAGGATAGGTAATCTATGTAGTTACTGTCAATATTTTAGCCTGTCTTATTCCCTCCAAGGAATATGGAAATGAATACTCTGAAATCTGCATAAAATATAAAGTCATTCAAATAAATCTAACCAATATCTGGCATATTATGCCAAGTCTCAACATCTCCAAATCCTCAGTTTCTATAACAACAGTTTTGTTCCATTTTGGTATAAGAAAGAAACTTGCCACAGGGAAGATTTTCAGAGATTCGAGAACGGCTGAAGCAATTACAAGGCAATTTATGTTCTGGTTTAATTGGCTGTATTTAGAGGAAACGTGGCTAAGGTGTTGCTGTTAGACTTTTTATGTCACAATCTGGGAGTGTAGAAATTAATAATATTCCACAATGGAGTAACGATTTAAAGGTAGGTTAAATTTCAGGTTTAAACAGCTTCTTTAATTCCAGTGAAAGCTGCTTAAGACCACCTTCTGTTTCATGTTAAATGGTGTTTTATATAGGTGGTTTCAAATTCAGGCACCCCAAATCATTCTAGGCCACTGCATTTTCACAAGGGGATTATAATACTTTAATTCAATAGTGTAAAGAAAAGAATGAACAAAACATGTGCTTCTCTTATTTGTTTGTTTGTTTATGTACCAAGGATTAAACCCAGGAGCATTTAACCACTGAGCCACATCCCCATTCCTTTTTAATATATTTTATTTAGAGACAGGGTCTCGTTAAGTTACTTAGGCCCTTGCTAAGTGCTGAGGCTGGCTTTGAACTCATGATTCTCCTGCCTCAGCCTGCTGAGCCACTGGGATTACAGGCATGCACCCCCATACTCATCTTACATATTTATTTTATGGAAGCTCTTAAAAGAGAAAAATATCTCAATGTGACATTTTTATAAACTATCCATTACACATAAGGTTGCACTAATAAAACTTTAAAAAAAAATTCTCCAGTGACATCAAGGTAGACAAAGTATATAACAGTAAAATCAACGGTCTGTACTGGCTGTCAGCTAGGAGAAAAGATGCCTTTTAGATTAGGATTGAGAGTTGAGGGATAGAATGTTTGGGAAATGCACTTTTAACCTTAGTAATTAGAAAATATCTCAGATTATCTTCAACTGAGGCAATTTACTTCATTTCTAAACATGATATATAATCAGATGTTATGGTCTGAATTGACTGCTACTCAGAATATTCCAATAATTAAAGATTATTAACATATTCAAGATCTTTGACAATCCAAAATTAAATACTACTTATTTATGTATTAAAACCATTCTGCACAGATGACAATAGGGGACATCATTATCTTTTTTCATGTAATGTCATTCTTTCCTCAACATGCACGTTGATATCTGAAATTGATGACTTCATGAAGGACAAAACAAACAAATCCATTTATCTCTCTTCTGTATAATAAAAGGCTATATTCATTTTTAAAAGAGTGCAAAAAAAGATTTAAGAGATACATTATTTCCAGTTTTTTCATGCATAAAGTCATCTATACAGAAGAAAATTAATTCCTTAGCTAATGAATGAGATTTTTTTCTTTTTCTCTTTCTTTCTTTTTTCTTCTGCTTCTGGAGATTGAACCCAGGTTTCCTTTGCCACTGAGTTACATTCTTAGCTCTCTTAATTTTCTATTTTAAAACAGGGTCCTGTCAAGTTGTTAAGGCTGGCCTTGAAATTTTGAGCCTCTTGCCTCAGCCTCCTAAGTCACTGGGATTACAGGTATATGCCACCTGCCTGGCAAAAATTTCTTCATATGTAACAGTACTAATGACTTTTTCATTGTGATCTAGGATTATACATTTTTGCTTTGATTCAACACCAAAATTAAACAATTAAAATAGTTTTCCACTTAAATATCAAACTGAATTCATTTAGTTAGAAAAAACAATCTTGTTATTAATTTATTTACCTTCAAAAATCTCATCTTTCTATTCTGAGTAATCAGGCAGAATAAGCCTTTATCTCCCCATTAAAGATAGTTTCTTAAAGTTCTTATTTTATTTTTTTGGTCTACTGACTGGCCAGAATAAGACTAGTACATCTTTCTTATTAGCATGGTGTTTTTTTTCCCCCTCAGAGAAATCTAGAACTTGGAGTTTGCATAAGACAAAGTATCAACAAAGTCCATATTAGTGAGTTTATCTTAAGTTTATTTCAGATTTATAGCTGATTCATTACTTTGTGTCCTATTTTTTATTAATATGTTAATCATGAACACAAACTTTTGCTATCTAGATTTGTAATTTAATCAAACCTGAAGTGATGAAGTGCTAGATCAGATCAGTGTTTGGTAAAATTCTGTGAAAGAGGATGTGATTCATTCTGCAGCTGGCCTCTGTTCTGTTAATACAACAACTGACAATAACAAAAATCTACATCCACTTCAAGGTCACAAGTAAAACTGGACTGCTCATATTTTTAATAGCTTTGAAAGGAGAGCCTTTCAGTTCTCTAGTTGATATCATTTATTTTGAATTAAAAAAAAACTACCACATATTCTCAAAAATAATACGGCCAGTTTCCATTTTGCACTGTAATGATCTTACTTCTTGCTGCATTTTACTATCTCAAATTTTAGTAATGAGACACTGTGCTTTTAGATTTTTTTTAAGAGAGACTATGTGTGTGATACAAACACATGCAATTGTTATTTAAGTTTCTTGCTATCTCCTGATGAACATTATTCTCAGATTCCACTGACACTTTTGACTTTTCTCCAATTTAGACTAAATCTTCCTTGAAATCTAAATGAAGAATCAGTATTTTGCTGCTTTCTGCACTGGCCTCTTGAGAAACTTCACCCACTTCCTGCATGTTCTTTGCAACCCTGCAGAGTCATCTAATCACCATGATTTCAACTTGTTCTCTTCAGATTTTATGAAAACCTCAATCCCTGTGGGTAAAAAGCAAATGATTAATTTGCAAAGCCATCCAGCTGGCTGTTAACCTAGAATCTGTGTCTCTTCGTTTGTTTTCAGCTCATTTGCCATTCCTTCCTTCCACAAAGCACAAAGCTTCCTGCTGTAGTGACAGGTGCAACACTAAATTCTGGTTTCAAATTTTATAAACTTGCCACTTAGGCTTCTTAGGGAAATAAGGGGGAAGCACTGATAACATGAGGATCTCTTACCTGTTGCTTGTTATTGGGTGTGTAGGGCAGCATAGTAGACACATGGAACATAATTTCATAGTCTTTGTATGTTGTGTACAAAGAATGGGTTCCAGTGGAGTCAGCTATAGTGAAAAAATACAAAATGATGAAATGACTATAAGAATAGGAAAACTAATTCATTTAAGATAAGTATCTCAGGGGGGAAAAAAAGGAAGAAGGAAAGGAAATTATTTGGAAAAAGGCCTAAACAAGACCTACTGTAGGTGTTAATAATTTTTTTTAAAATAACTGATCTTCTTTTGGCAGTCTAGGAGGTCTATAGAATTGGATTCCTTCTCAGAATAATATTTGTTAATGAATAAAATACGTACAATTTCAAAGTAAATCAATTATACTGAAAATACATTAATTTAAAAATATACTATGCATAAAATTTATATAAAGTTTAATAATTCATCTAATTCTACTTTAATTTTGAAGGAATGAAGCACAAGCAATATTTGGAGATAACTGCACCAATAGATAATGTAATATGAAAACATCTGCTTTCTCTGGACAACAGAATCACAGGGAGAGTATTTAATACTACAGTTTGTTACCTGCACTGACAATTGAAGGAATTTCTAAATTTTAACCTAAGGTCTATGAAAATGATGATAAAATGATTTTCCAGGTTTCCTGACTCCTGAATTCTGTACATAGATACCAAATTAACAAACTTTTTCTAATACTTCCAACTCAAGCAAGACAACTGTTCTTTTTTTTTTTTTTTTTTAAATATTTTTTAGTTGTTGATGGACACAATGTCTTTATTTTATTGCTTTGTATGTGGTGCTGAGGATCGAACCCAGGGCCTCACGCATGCAAGGCAAGCGCTCTACCACTGAGCTACAATCCCAGCCCCAAGACAACTGTTCTTAACACACAGGTGATAATTTAACAAATCCATAACTCTGAAGAACAAATGTATTTTAGGAATGTCCAACAATTTTTTAAAGACTTAAGAATGTGTTGTACTTTCACCTTTTTTGAGGGGTTAGGTGGGGGGAACTTCTACTGCCTAAACAAAAATAGAGTTTCTCATGTTATCCAATGTGACCACAAATTCTTGGGAACCAGAGAAGAAAGTCACTGACTACCCAAATCAAAGAGATTATCTGTTTAGACTTGAAAGACCTGGGTTTACAAGACACAAAAGGAACAGGAAATAGTACTTTCATTCTGGGCACAAGCCTCCATCAACTGTATTTTTGAAGACCAGAACACTTCACTGCATTTTAGAGAAAGATGCCATAAGACAGAGGTAGTAGTTCTCAAAATTTGGCATGCACAGCCATCAGCTGCAGAGCTAGTTTAAAAGGCAGACTCCCCGGCCCCAACCCCAGAAGTACTGCATATAGGGTGTGGGTCCTCCACAGAGGAATCTGTTTTAAAACCCTCCAGGTAATTCTAAGGCAGTAGCTCCACAGCAGTAGCTCCAGGGCTCCTGTGTATTGCCCCAAGCACAGACTACCATTGTGGTTTATAGACAACTTTGAAAGGTGGGCTAGATACCTGATTTCAAGCTCAAGCTTATTAGAAGATATTAATGTTGAAGCTGGTATAAAATGCTAGGGTTTAAAAATAAGTTAAAAATAGAACAAAGCAAAGATTATTTTTCAAAAATTGCAGAAATAACCTGGCATGGTGGCGCATGCCTGTAATTCCAGCAGCTCATGAGGCTGAGGCAGGAGGATCACAAGTTCAAAGCCAGTCTCAGTAAACTTAGTGAGGCCCTAAGCAACTGAATGAGACCCTGTCTCTAAATAAAATACAAAATAGGGCTGGAAGTGTGGCTCAGTGGTTAAGTGCCCCTGAGTTCACTTCTTGGTAACAACAACAAAAAAAAATTGTAGAAATATGTACCCATGTACATAATTGTAGAAATATGTACCCAAGAAAAGAATCTTATAAATGTCAATGACTACCACCACAAAAAACTGCAGTATGTTACTACAGTAAGTACTCAACGGAACTGTTAACATTGGTCTTGAGTATGAAGAGCTTGTCTATTGTTAAAGACCCCTGTTATAAATATATGCAGAACTGATTAGTATATTTTAAAACTTTTAAAGTGAATATGTCATCTTTGATGTGTACTTACCTATGTTTCAAATAAATTTTAAACAAAATTGATGAGCAAGAAAAAAAGATTGTCATTTGTATTCATTTATAACATTTGGCTTTATATATATAATGTAAAAAGGATTACTGTCAGAGAGGAAAACTGATATGGAAGACAACCCAAGAGATGATTTATTTTTCTGTTTCTAGCCCTTTTTTTCCTCTTCATACCTCATCTCATACAACATATGCTACTTGACCGGCATTTGCTGAGGATCTTTGGAAATCCCAGAGTTTTGCTGAGAATTTCCAACATTTTGGAAATAGTTTCATAAGTTTCAGAGATGAAACTAGGGTCAAAACAATGAAAATGTCTGAGAAGAAGTAAATTCTAAAATCTGGAAATTACTATGTACATAATAAAGTTGCTAAACTTTACCAGGGAGAACAGAAAAAGAATGCTCATTATATTTTCTAAAAAATAAAATAAAATAAAAATAAAGCATCCAATGGTCTTGTTCTTGGTTTTATTCTCCTCTTGAACTGGGAACTGAACGCAGGGGCAACTCTACTACTGAGCTACAATTCCCATCACTTTTTTTTTTTTTTTTTTTTAATTTTATTTTGAGACAGGGTTTTGCTAATAAGATTTCCAGGCTAGTTTGTCTCAGCTACCCAAACTATTGGGACTGCAGGTGTGAGCCACCACACCTGACTTATTATTGTATTTTTAGTAACCATGAAATTCTGAAACTACGAAAGTCTTAACAGGATGAAAATTAGAGAAATAGACTTCTCTTTTGACTCTTCCGCTTTTAGGTAGTTGAATGCCTGGATGATATGGTGTATGTGTGTCAGTTGGAATGAGGATAAAGTAATTAAGACTTACATGTAACTTTTTCGTGGTCACTAAAAAGAAAATCTAGATGAAGGAAAATAAGTTTATGCAAATTGATTTTTAGAAAGTTCTCTGTTTTAAATATCTAAGGAGGCTGGGAATGTAGTTCAGTGGTAAAATGCTTGCTTAGCATGCATGAGGCCCTGGATTTGATCCTCAACACTGCAAAACATAAAATAAAATAACAACAAAACAGAAAAGTAAGATCAAATGTAAGATAAAAATGACAGATAGGTTGTGGATCTGATTCTAATCCACAGTTTAAAATATACTAAAAGCTAACTGCTGGAGACCATTCATTTAAGATCCCCAAGCTGGAGTGAGATCTTACATGTATGCAACCTTCCTTGGAGGATCAGAGATGCTCAGAAGCACAGCAAGCACCAGGTATGCACTTGTGGAACACTGCCATGTATTTGAGATGAGACAAGTTTTGGACCCTGAGGTACTATTGATTTACTCGTGAATGAAGTAGTTGGGGAAGTGAAGAATTCCATTTGTCTGGCGTCCGACGTATTTCCTACTTTGGGAGGGGTGTGCTGGAAATTTAACTCAGGGGCACTCAACCACTGAGCCACATCCTCAGCCCTATTTTGTGTTTTATGTAGAGATAGGGTCTCACCGAGTTGCTTAGCGCCTCGCCGTTGCTGAGGCTGGCTTTGAACTGGCAATTCTCCTGTCTCAGCCTCCCAAAGTGCTGGGATTACAGGCATGCACCACTGCGCCTGGCTCCTATTTTGTATTTTATTTAGAGACAAGGTCTCACTGAGTTGCCAAGCGCCTCGCTATTGCTGAGGCTGGCTTTGAACTCATGATCCTCCTGCCTCAGCCTCCTGAGCCGCTGGTATTATAGGCACGTGCCATCACTTTGGCCATATTTCCTAATTTTAAAAAGTGAATGTCTAACCTTGGTTAGCAGATAGGTTAATTTATTTCAAGGAAGATGAGATTGAGAAGAGTTTGTATTATCACCCTTTGCTATGACAGGCAAGTTGATCCTGTGTTAGTTTAAGAAATGTCCTTGGGGCTCAAGGCTTCTCAAAATCACTAGGATATTGAGAGACATGGACAGAGATAGTGTGGAGCTGGTATTTCAGAGTCAGGCACTACTATTTTCTACCCACTGCTTGAGTTGTAGGATAACTGCAATTATACGATTCCCAGCTTGGAAGTAAGAAGATCTGATCAGGGATGGCAATAGTACCACTTGTCAAATGACTACAGACAAGTCACTTCACTTCTATACTCTTCAATATTCTCACTGTTGAGAGGATTAAGTGAAATTAAGTATATGAGTGTGCTAGCCCATAAAAGATGCTGGATAAATGTGCTAGCGAGAGTGTACAATTTTGTTCAGTTAAAGTAAAAAAGCGTAGTTTCCTTAAAAAGAATCCTTCATTCAACAGTTTTTAGAATAGTGACTAGCCCTTTGCTTATGCAAAGCAGTTAAGTGATTCTAGTTATATCCTTTTCCCTATCAGAGTCCAAATATTCCCAATAAAAAAGAATTCATTTTCTTTATGAAAAAATCTAAGTCTCTTCCGAGACCCTGAATTTCAACTTTTGCCAATATCGCAGAAAAATGGAGGCGGCAACAAGCACTCACTAAATCGTAGCATGTTAAAGAGGGTGAAGCTCTGAAGGATGGCTTTATAAACGGGTTATAAGGCTCATGGATGCTGACTTGACAGGCAAGACCCAGTCAGGAAATGATTTCCTGAATGATAATCCATGAGCACAGCTTAAAATGAGGGTGGTCTCCCATTTCCAAAAATAAACTGCTTGGTGAGAAGTTTATTTTTGTCTTTATCACACTGTGAAGGAATGGTGATTATCCAGAGGTTATGTCATTCAAATAGGAAGGGGGAAAAAAAAGAGACAAAAAATACGCTACTGAAAATATCTTCATAGAAGGCTTGACAACCTATGGCATATTTATTTGCAGCTTATTTGTATGCTCCAAGTCTTTATTTCTGAGATGAAGAAATGGACTTTGTACAGATAACTATGAAAAAGAAGCAATGGTCTAATAGCCCCATCAATCCTTTCCTTCCTCAGCCTCTCTCTCCCACATAGAAGTAAATCCAAATATAATCACAACATATGACAAGTAGAACTGTCTCATGAGATTAGTCTAAGGGACTGAGAGAGGGAAGACAGCCAGAGGACCAGGCTTGGGGCTCACATTATGCTCTCTGCACACTTCATTAACCATACCCACGAGGATCTGTTCCACTTCCCTAATGCTTACCAGCTATCTAAGCATGGGCATGTTGGTAAATCTAAAGAAGCCAATTCTATTAAATGGGGGTGGGAGCGGGGTAACTGGTAGCTAGCAATTTGTGGGGATTAAATGAGATGGCACCTATGTATATAAAGCATCTGGGACGTGTGCTTCCAGCCATGCATAACAAGGACTCACTCTCCCATTGTCAGTAATGAGAAAAAGTGATGAAGTGCCTTAGCCAAGTGTTATCAACACTGGGCAAGAGGCAGCATTAGAAAGGGATCTCTAAGAAAACTATGAAAGAAGCTGTTTTCTACCTAGAGGTACTTTCAGGATAATGATATAGAGCAGGGCTTTGTAGGGGAAGCCAGGACAGACTAGAGTTCAGGAAGACTGAGGTGGCTGGGATTTGCTAGGTATAGCACCTAAGAGGAGGAAACTGCACAGTAAAAGATCAGAAATCTCAAAAGGGGTCCCCGTTGAGTCCTGGGGTGAATAGTAAACTGCAGAGAGGGAGCTGAATTCCAAAAGCAAAGAAAAACTGTAAGCCAAACAACTGGCATGGTTCACGCATATTTGAAAACCACCTGACCTCTGACCAGCCACAGTAGATGCTTCATAGAATACGCAAGAATTCTAGGTGCAAGAAAAGCCATGCTTTAGTAGTAGGGCCAAATTAGCAGAGACTAAGGGCCACCCTGGGCTGCTTTAACAAAGCTAAAGTCCAGGCTCATGAGGATCAAGCTGTTCTGTAAATTAACTGCCTGCCCAAACGAAACTCAACTCTCTAAAGACAACAAAATCCAGGCACTCAATGATCAAACATTCACAATATCTAATACCTAATAAAAATAACCAGACACATGAAGTCGTAAAATGTAACCCAAAGCAGGGGAAAATTCACTAAAAGGAGGAAATGCAAAATAATAAAGATGATAAAAATTGGCAGATGAAGACTTTAAAACAACTCTTATAAAATATTCAAGGATTTGAATGTGATCATAGTGAGGAGAGAACAGAAGGTAGAAAAAAAAATTATCAAATGCAACTTCTGGCTCTAATGGTTAAGATACCTTAACAGAAACTGGATTGAATTAACAAGAAATTAAGACACTGGGGGAAAAAAACACAATAAGCTTAAAGACATATTAGTAGAAATTATTTAAACTGAAGCAGAGAAAAAAAAAAGGTTGAAAAAAATAAACAGAGCCTCATCATCCTACGGTACACTAGAGTGACAAAACACATGGAACTGGAGACGCAGGAGGACGTGGAACAGAAAAAAATAGAGGAATAAATAATAGCAAATAATATTTTAATTGAATGTACTACACATCCAAGGATTCAAGTGAGATCTACAGTGGGAATGATTCTTTAGGGACATTTGCTCCAGAAAGCACTTTTTCTTTGTAATGATTACATAACACAAAATAAAGTTAGACAAAATGTGATAAGATTATGACTGAGCACAGAGCAGTCTTATTGCTGGTGTAGCAGGGCCAGTGAGAGGCTGCTGGGTGTACAGAGGCTGGCTCTTGGCAGTTTTGACAGCCTATTCCTTTTTGTGTATCTGTGGTGCTGGTCAATGAATCCAGGGCTTCACACATGCTAGGCAAGTACTCTACCACTGAGCTACATCCCCAACCTCTTGGTGGTCTATTCTTATTTAATAGAGGTTTAAAGAATGAGACTACTGGACTTCTCTGAGTTTTGCCTATTAGCTCAGGGGTAAAAGAATTTTCCATATTGCCTTACTGGGGGCTTTCAAGTGAAAACACCTCCTTAGTTTCATTTGTTTCAGGAAACTATACCCTGCTATGGTTTGGAAAGGTTTGAGTTTGACCCCCAATGGTTCATGTGTTGGAGGCTTAGACTCCAATCTAGTAGTATTAAAAGGTGGTGAAGCTGGGTGTGGTGGTACATGCCTATAATCCCAGTGGCTCTGGTGGCTGAGGCAGGAGGATGGCAAGTTTGAGGCCAGCCTCAGCAAGTAAGTGAGGCCCTAAGCAACTTAGCAAGACCTTGTCTCTAAATAAAAAAAAAAAAAAGGGCTAGGGATGTGACTCAGTAGTTAAGTGTCCCTGGGTTCAATCTCTAGTATAAAAAAAGAAGATGGTGGAAACTTTAAAAGGCAAGACTTAGTGGAAAGAAATAACTTCTTCACTGGGAGCATTATTCTTGGAAGGGATTAGCCTTGGTCTTGCAGAGTGAGTTTCCACAAAAAATGGGTTGTTATAGAAAGAGCAGGACTGGCCCTTCCCATCTCTCTGCCTTCCTGTCTTATCATGTGACCTCTTCTACAAGTGCTTTCGCCACTATGTTCCATCTACCATTGAAGCCCTCACTGAGCCAGGCAGAAGGTAGCCTGGCTCAATGCTCTTGAACTGTGAGCTCCAGAACTGTGAGCTAAATAAACCTAATTTCCTTACAAACTGTCCAGCCTCAGGTATTTTGCTATGAAGAAGAAAAGTACACTAATACATCCTCTAAAAGGGCAGAAAAGGAAACAGAATCCTCCTCAGGAGACATTTTGAATGGTTGAAGCACTTCCCAGTAAAAAAGAACACTTCCTTGCTGAGTGCATTCACATAATTCTAAAAATGTACAGTTAGAGGCAGTTTGCCAATCGAGGTTTACTTCCTTCTAGCCTTCAAAGCTACTGAGATATTGGGGCTAAACTTGCACAAAGTGCCTATTTTACTAATTGCATTTCCTTATTAGAAGCCACCCTGCTTAACTATATCTCAGCTATACATCTCTCACATTACCCTTCATCATGAAGAGGTGGCTGGGAATATATAAATATACAAATAATATAGTCTTTTCAACACATACTTATCAACTCCCAATCTGACCACTCACTTATAAAATCAGGATGCTTATACATTTTCTTCTCAGATCTTTTCAATAGCTCTTTATGGTGATGATGATTTATACAACATAACAAATTGGGACAATGGGGTAAATACCAGAATATTTTGGATAAAAAGGCTTATAGAGATTTAATATTTTATGTAGTTGAAAGCACAGAATAGAACATTAAAATTATTTAAGAGGCCAGGCTATTTATGGGTTTTAATAGTCTCTCTTGCATGTCGTTTCCAAGTTGGCAACAGCAAAACCATGGCAACAGGAAATTCTTTCTACAGTGGAGTTTATGAATGCTTTTCTGTTTTCATGACTCAACTCCTTATTTAATTTCCTGTACAGAAAATAAGAGAGATTACTATAGACTGCAATACAGAAGTGCTAATCCAAAGACCCTCTCAATGAAAAACAGGTCGCAGGTGTCTATGGATAAATTTAGAGATAAAACTGCCTCCATGTAGACATGCAGCAGAAGCCAACATATCCTAACCAAAATAGATACTTGAGAACTTAACTATTTTATTGACACTTAGGGAATGGGAGTGGACAACCCTATGGGTTCATACACTGTAATTAAACAGATGCTTCACTACTGTGCTTTTAATCAACATACTTTATGAGCCAAACTAATACCAAAGCTAAAAAGCTTACTTCCTTTGAGTTAAGGTAGACCCTGGACAATAATAATAGACAACAAAAACCCTCCCAGGTATTCAAAGAATAAAAAAATAGGCAAGTAGAGCAAACAAAGGACGACTGCATGGATAAGCATGAGAATTATGGAAACAAATTAATGAAGTACAAAATTCTGGGCTTGCAATCAGATGGTTGTAAGCTCCTATAGTTTTTAATCACCCCAATATTCAGCTACACGCAATGAAGCTTGTGCAGTGCTATCCTGCAGTGCTATTCTGCATGGTCTATGTCTGCTGCCTTACCCCTTCCACACATCTGATGACATCATTTTCTTGCAGTCCAATCCTGGCTACTTGTGTGTGTGTGTGTGTGTGTGTGTGTGTGTGTGTGTGTGTGGTGCTGGGGATTGAACCCAGGGTCTTGTGCATGCGAGGCAAGCATTCTACCAACTGAGCTATATCCCCAACCCCAATCCTGGCTACTCTGGTTATGTTCTTCAATTGCTCTGGTGCTACATTCTCCCTCTCTGGCTTTGTCTCCCCCAACATCAGCAATTTTCTGCAATAAATGCCAATGTTGTTTTGTGGATAATCTGGCAGATGCACATCAGCACAAAAGGAGGAATATAAGCATGGTGGGAGGTGTGTTTCTTACTTTTGGTGTCAAGCTGTGCACGATACTTCTCAAATCCTTTTAGCCGAACTCGTTCTCCCAACAGCTGAAGGAATTCCTCGAAGGCTGGGCCCGCTGCCTCATTGTTGTACATCTCCTCTTCCGTGCTCTGTCCTGCTTTGCAGTACATGATGCCCACTTTCTGCTGATAGTTCAGCTGTGGAGACAGGCAACACAATGCATAGGAATGTAGGCAGGTAAACTCTGTCCCACCTTTATGCTAAAAGTCCTGGGGGCACAAGCCAAGCAAATAGCTAACATCTCTCTTCTCTTGAAATCCTTCTGTTTTAATTTTTCTGTTTCTGATCCAAAACTAGAGCAAAACAAATATCTATAATCCTCATGGATTAAGAGGAAAAAGTCAGAAAAATAAATTCAAATGTCCTGTGTGTCAGGATTACACATCGTTAGAACAGATGTTGGAATTTGAGAATATTTCTTTTCACAGATTACAAAATACAAAATGAGGCTTTAAAAATGGTCTGACAACAAAGGGCAATTCTTTTGTAATGATTACACCCTTTGAAAAAGTGAAGCTTTTATGAATTTAAAGGCAGAGATCCACTTTATAAAAATAAATTTAAAAAATTAAAATAAATTGTTTTGCACTTAAAAGTCCACTAATGCCCTTTGTTTTTGTTTTTATTTTGCCAAATTAAAGAAGATTTGTCACTCAAGACCATTTGTCCAATATATTAAATTATAAACCTTGGTTATAACGTTGTCAGAACATTGCCATCATCAACAGTGTACTTAGAGAAACTTCTCTTCCAAACATTTTTCTAAAAGTTGAGTACCTGGAGATAAACTTGAAAAGGAGCTTCATAATGCAAATCAACTGGTGACAAACATTCAAATACAGTAAAATTGAGGCACTTGATGGGTTTAAATATGATATAACATTAATCAAAACATTTATTCATCATTGAAAAGTCTAGTTATGCTGGGCATAATGGCACACATCTGTAATCCCAGATACTTGGGAGGCTGAAGCAGGAGGATCACAAGTTTGAGGACCGCATTAGCAACTTGGTGAGACCCTGTACAAAAGAAATTTTTTTTTTGGTGGTGCTAGGGATTGAACCCAGGGCCTTGTGCATGTGAGGCAAGCACTCTACTAACTGACCTATATCTCCAGCCTATTAAAAGAAACTTTTAAAAAGGGCTGCGGCATAGCTCGGTAGTAAAGCACTTGCCTAGCATGCTTGAGGCCCTGGGTTCAATTGCCAGTAATACCCATACCAAAGAGGGAAAAAAAAGTTTAGTCAATCTGCAAACAAAATTTTAGAAGACAACTGGACATTTAACAAGAATTAGTCTGCAATCCAGAAATTTAGACTTCTAATTCTCTAATGGTATCCAGACAATTTTTAGCCCTTAATCCTATTTCCAGCATGGTACTGCAGACACTCCATTAATACATTTTTATCTAATAAATGGAAAGGGAGAATGGAAGAGGTGAAATTTAAAAAACATTTTTTAAGAGACAGGGCTTTGCCCAGGCTAGCCCTAAACATCTGGACTCAAGGGATTCTGCCTCAGTCTTCTGCATGGCTGGGATTACCTGGCATGGTGCTTAGCAAGGTGAAATTTTCATAACTAGTGTTCACTGAATACCTACTATATGCCAAACACAATGTACAGTGTCCAGCATAATTATCTTCCTATCCTCAAAACAGTTCACAATCCAGATCTTACCCCTGTTTGACAGATAAGCAAAGGTCAGAGAATGAAGAAAAAGGAACTAGATCAGGAAGGAGGGACTGAAGATTAGAAACTATAGATACAGTTCCATTAAATATCACCCGGACTTAACTGGACCTGTCCTGCCCTATGTGTATTACTGCACAAATTGGTCTTTAGCCTCTTATTTGCAATTCTGAAACCAAAAGGTAAAAACCAAATTTAAGCAAACTCAGCAGCAAAATTTGATATGGGGCTGACATCAGTATTTTTAATTTATTCTTCTTTGTATGAATATTCATATTTCCCCCTGTATAAATATTCATATGCTTGATTATGGGGTGCTGTCCCAGATCCTACCAGGAATATTAATATATGGGTGCATGCCTTTTTTTACCCTTCTGAAACTTGAAAATTTCTGAATTCTGAAACAAACCCAGCCCTGCCATTGTACAGTGAAGGAATATGAATCTAAACTATTGTTTTCGACTTCCTAAACCAGAAGGTTCATGATAGTTGAAACACAGAACTGTCTCGGGGAATAAACCTTTGCTTGCTTTCTCCCCCTCCTCAGTACCCTGCGCTGCTGACAGGATAGCTCAACAGCCTTCACGTGACCCACAGGCACGAGGGCTCCCTGGGAGTTCTATAATTGCATAGAACTGATTCTGCTTCTCTCTGCCTACTCCTGTGGGTGGAAGGTAAAATTCCAAGTTTGAAACTTGCAAATAGCTGAATAAACTGACATTGAATATTTTTAAATGAACATACAAGTTATTTATTGTTGCTACTTCATTTAAATTATTAATAGGAACACATGTGGGACTTTTTGCATACCATACTTAGAAAAAGAAACAAAACAAAGATCAAGGTTAAACTTGCTGCATTGACATTTAACCCGTTCTCAGGGGTTAAATGAATATGGTTAATGTTAGGAAGGCAACTCTTACAGGCAGAGGTTTTTCTTAGCTTTAAAATCAGTTGAGTCCCCTATTAGGGCTTGCCAAATAAAGAATAGGTGACAGGCTTTATGTCTTTTGGGGTCAGGTACCAGAGATTGAAGCCAAGGGTGCTTAATCACTGAATCACATCCCCAGCACTTTTTTTTTTTTTTTTTGGAGAAAAGGTATCACTAAGTTGCTGAGGCTGGCTTTGAACTCATGATCCTCCTGCCTTAGCCTCCAGAGCCACCGGAATTACAGGCAAGCACCACCATGCCCAGAGGCTGTACGTCTATTACAAAGGAGTCCTTCACACAGCCAGGTCCTAGGACTGAGCAGTCCCTGGCTTTCTTCTTGCAGGAAAAATTGTAAAAGAGAGAAAGCAATGGGGTGGGGGAAGGAGTACTCTGTTGTGTGGCTGTGCCTTCCAGATTTACCTTTATATGCAAACATTGTAAAGTCACTCTGCTCAATGGAAAATTTATAGTGACACTGGATTTGTGGATGCCTTTTTTAAACTTTTAGATAAAGGCCTAAGATTCCACTGTGAAACATTCAAAAGGATTCACTTATCTATTAAAAAATGAGTTCACTGTGGAAAGATAGGTAAAGAAATCTCCCCCAAAGCACTGGACAAGCAGACTTCAAGGACAATAAGTCAATGTGCCCTTCTTTTCACTGATTTCTCATACCCTGGTGAGCATCCACAGACAGAAGAACAAACTGGTTTTGCTGGTTTGAAAGGAATATTCCTTTAGGAGGGTTAAGAAATTCACCAGAGGGGCTGGGATTGTAGCTCAGCGGTAGAGCACTTGCCTCGCATGCATGAGGCCCTAAGTTCGATCCTCAGCACCACATACAAAGCAATAAAATAAAGACACTGTGTCCATCTACAACTAAAAAACAAAAATATTAAAAAAAAAAAAGAAAAGAAAAGAAAAAAAATTCACCAGAAGGTCAAATTTCCTCCAGTCTGGAACTGTGCCTGCTCTATCCTCCTAAAGTGACAATCTGACTGTATCCTTGATTTTTACTCCAATTACATCAAATGCAGGTGGCAGTCTCTGAACTCAGGCTCTTGAAACCTTAGTTAGAAGGCATGCTCCCTGCAAGAATATGAGGAGTTCTGAGGGAGGAATTAAATGAACGCAACAAGAAACATTCCCAGAGAAGGAGCAAACGGCAGTGGAGTGAGAGCCACAGCTTGTGGGTTTGGGACTATTATAAGGTTATATAAAATGGTATTTTTTTCTTTGAGAAACACACATAAATGTGTCCATGTGGGTTTATGGATGTGAATACACAATACTTAAATGTAATGCTTACAATAAAATAATGACACCAGAACCATCCTGGGAACAGGCTGGGTTTGTCCAATTTTGCTTTGGATAATCTCTAGGTCATTTAATTAAGTGATAATTCCGGGCTTGCAGATAAACTGTTCATATGGAACACTGATAGAATTGTTTAGACACCAAGCAAATGTTTCTGTTTCTTAAAAAAAAAAAAATTATCATCAGTCAAACAGGACAACGGCTTTGAGATAAAGCTTTTGAATCTCAGCAAAATAAACACCTACAGAAACTAATGTGGACTTCCACAGCTGGGAAGCAACAGTACTAAACTGGTTCTCGCTCATGAAATGAGCACTTCAACACAGAATCAAACCAAAAAGACGCAGGTTAAGCTTCACTTTACCCCAAAAATTCGAAATCTGAAACGCTCTAACATCTGAAACATTTGGGGTTTACTGTTAACACTCAAAACATTTCAGATTTGGAATTTTCATAGTAGGGATGCTTAACCAGTAAAGTACCTATACATATTCTAAAATCTAAAACTCTGAAATCAGAAACACACTGGACCCAAGCATTCTGGTTAAGGGATAGCCCACCCATACTGCAATCTGACTTACACAGTCCTAGGTTCCTAGAAAGACGGCTGTGAAGGCCAAAGCTCTTTACTAACAGAAATAGTTTGAATCTTTACAAGTAGAATAAAACTGAAGCTCTCAGATACCTCTCAAGAACTCTCACATTTTCACCCCATCTTCCCCAGTGTTACAGCCACAGGAAGGTCACTGAGGTGACACACCATAAGGACAACCCTGTTTGTACCAAGCGTTTAATATGTAATCTAGAAAGTTATGTGGTGTGACATGCTGCAGGTCTTTCATTGTGCAACAGTTCTCAAAGTGTAGACCATGAACTCTCAAGGGTCCCTGAGACTTTGGGGGGAGACCCAGGATGTCAAAACTGTCTTTATAGTAATATCAAGAGGCCATCTGACGTTAGCACCGAGGGTGAGCCAAACTGCTGACACCTCACACGAATCAAACCAGTGACACCAAACCACACCAGCACTCATGTATTCTATTTCACTGCTGAACACTCACCATCACCCCCAAAAAGTGCAGGTAAGAATGTCCTTGATGAAGCAACAATGATTTTCATTAAATCCACACACTTGGGTACACACATGTTAACAGTCTACATGATGAAATGGGGAATATGCATGAAGCATTTGTTGCCTACTGAAGTATGACAGATGCCTCATGGAGAAGCACTTGTTTGAATGAGCTGCAAGATGAACTAGTTGCTTTATCCACAGAAGACTAGGAGACAGAATGATTCCCCTCTCCTCAAAACGCCTACATCCTAATCCCTGCATTCTGTGAATATGTATTTGTAGTATGGCAGAGGAGAACCGAGTTTATGGATATAATTAAGAATGCTTATCAGCAGACAGGGAGTGTATCCTGAATTACCCAAGCGGGCTCGATGGCAAAAATGTCCTGGAAAGTAGGACAGGCAGGCACAAGATGACTGATTGTCAGCAAGAGATGTAACAATGGTGGCTGAGTAGGAGCAATGCAGCGCTGTTAGAGTCAAAGAGAGGCAGAGAACTGTGTGCAGTCTCTAGAAGCTGCAAGATAAGGATTCAGAACCACCCCTAGAGCACTAAATGTTATAGCAACAATAAAAAACTAATTAAAATACTTTTTATTTGAAAGAACTACTAACTGACAAACTGTGGTTACTCAGACTGTATATCTAGAAGTATTTTCTTGAAAAAAAAAAAAGGGGGAGTGAGCTTGTTACTTCAAGGAATGCAAAAATATTTCTTGCTGATTACAGAATTTAAACTTTACAGCAAAATTTTTAATTTTGAAAAACTTGCATCTAACATTATAAGCTTGAGAGTTTCCCAACTTTAAAGATTTTTAAAATAAGACCTCTGTTAATAGTAACAATGGGATATTTTTATTATTGTAAACTAAGTCAACAGTTAGAAAATCTGTAGAAGAGAAACAGTGTTTTCCAAATGACTGACACATGGACTTATAAAATCATGTACGGGTAAAAGATCCATCTAAAGTATACAAAAGTCAATGAATTTTTAATTTAACTGAGTACATTTATGGTTTCAGATCAGTTCCGATTAATCTTTAAGAAACTGTCATTTGTTGAGTTTGATGCTATATCAAAAAAATTTTATATATATCCACAATTACCTGACAAGTCATAAGATACTTTGTTTCCCCCTGGTACTGGGAATTGAACCCAGGGCTGCTCTACAGCTGAGCTACATTCCCAGACTATTTGTAAAACTTTGAGGAGGGGGACTCCAATAAATTGCCCATGCTGGTCTCGAATTTATAATCCTCTCTGCCTCAGAATCCTCCAGAATAGCTGGGATTACAGGTGTGCACCATCAGTTACTCCTTCCTTTTTAAAGTACATACACTGTGTGAGGCCAGATTTTCTTCATCCACTCCAACCAAAACAACAGACTGCAACAGAGTGACAGCAAAGCAGATGTGAGTCCAACTGCCTTCTATTAAGACAGACATTAAAGAAATTTGCAAAAATGTTCACCAATACTATTCTTTCACTGACTTTTAAAACACTTTTTTCACAAAAATGTTATTTACATCAATATATAATTGTTTATTATTGCTATTTTTAAAAATAATTAACTCAATATTTAAAATTCCTACTTAAATTTTAATGAGGTATATGAACACAAATGGAAAAATAACATAAGCCAAAATTCTTGGGGGTCCTTGATAACTTTTAAGGGGGTAAAGGTATTCTGACACTAAAAAAGTCTGAGGCAAAAAAAAAAGATAAAGATTAAAAAAAAATTGAGCATTATTATCACTGTACTTCATTTTGCCTTTCTCTAATGACTAAGGAAATTAAATACCTTTACCCATGTTTACTGGTTATCTGATATCCTTTTCTGAGCATCTGTCAAGATTTTCCCCTTTGGCTGCAGTTAAGATTTTCTCTTAGCTGGTCACAGTGGTACATGCCTGTAACTCAGCTTCTCAGGAGGCTGAGGTAGGAGGGTCACAAGTTTGAGGCCAGCCTCAGCAACTTAGCAGGACCCTGTCTCAAAAAAAATGAAAATGGCTGGGAAGATCTCTCTGTAGTACAGAGTTTGTCTAGCAACCCAAGACCTAGGTTCATCACCCACCACCAAAAAAAATAAAAGTTATGCATCTTGATGCAGTTTTCTATGTTTCTTATTCTTGAATATGTTGAACTTATAGTTTACATCTATGAAAAATTTGGAGCCATTCTTTCCTCTTTTTCAGGTGCTAACTCCTCTGAGGACTCTCTTATGTATTGTTATGCCAGATGAGGTTCTCGCCACATGCATGTGGGGTTTTGGGTTGCTTTTCTTTAATCTTTTGTATTTAATTTGGAATCCTATTTACCGCTATGTCTTCAAGTTCACTTATCTGTTCTCTTGCATTGTCTAATTGTTGTTAATCCTAAACAGGACTTCTTTTGACTCTGACATTGTACTTTCACATCTACAATTTGGATTTGGAACTTTTTTATATGTTCCAGACTCTACTTAAATGTATTCAACCTTTCCTCCAGCTTCCTAACATACAAAAAGAATCTGCCATTTTTGTGGTGAGTTTAAAATGATCCTCCCTTTATATGGGTCGTATTTTCTTGCTTATAATTTTTGATCAATGACTGGATTGTTAGACCCTTTTATTTGGGGGGTCCAATTCAGACATGATTCCTTTTCCATAAGTGTTCTTGGGCTTTGTTCTGGAAGATAGTTAAATTATTTATAAACAGTCTGATCCTTTTACATTTTATTCGGTTGTACTTGGGCAGGATTTACTGTAATAAAATTTTTGCCCCACTATTAAGGCAAAAGCATTCTGAGACCCAATCCAACGTCATGTGAACGATGAGGTTTTGCAGTCTGGTTGGGGGAGACTCCCCAGCTCTCATTTCCCTGATATTCTGCTCTGGAAACTGTCGCCCTCTGGCCCCCGTGATGTCACATTTCAGTCTCAACTGGCCTTCAGCTGGGTGCACTCCCAAGCTGCAGCTTGAAACTCTTTGCACAGAAAGCTGGAGAAATCCAAGGGTTCACCTCAATTGTTGCCCAACTTCCAGACTTCACTGTCCTTTGTTGCCTAATGTCCAATGTCATTAAACACCACTGTGTCATTGTTTTGTTTAGTTTTTAAAGTTGTTTCAGATGGGAGAATAAATCTAGTCCCTCTCAGTTAATCGTGGCCAGAAGCATACATCTTCTTTCGGTTTTCACATAACCTTTATTGGTGCACAATTTCTGACCAGTAAACCGCATATGTTTGTGGCATACAATTTAATGAACCACGATCAGATTCCTAACATTCCCATGACCCTAACAGCTCCTAGCTTCCCTCTGTCACTCATGCCTGCATCATCCAACAGCTCCAGGCAATCTTGTTCTAATTGTTTCACTACAAATTACTTTTGCCTGAATTTTATTCTGCTTCACATTTTTATTGGCATATTATAGTTGCACATAATGGTGGGATCTGTTGTTACATATTAGTACATGCATACTATACTGTTGTCTACATTTTTTAAGAATATTTTATTGGGAGTCATACTCTTTCAGCACTCTACAAATGTCTTCTGGCATCTGTTTTTTTCTTTATGCTTTTTAGCCCAGCAAATGGTTAATTTTAACAGCCAACTGTCTCTTACTGTGAAGGCATTTTTGCTACTTTGAAGATATTTCTCTTTTTCTTTTGTTTTCGGCATTTTTTTTTATTACGATAGGCCTCTGTATTTCTTCTATTATGTTGGTTAGTGTAGACAGAGCTCCTTGCTTCTGTCTCAATGCATGACTTTGATTTCTCTACCAGTATTTCCTCAAACGTGGTTTCTGTTCCCACTCATCATGTCTCCTCTCCCAGAAATCCAATTACTTATGTGTATCTTACTGTGACTCACATGCTTTTTACACACTTTTCTACATTTTCTGTGCTTACTTGTCTTTATTCTTCAGTTAAAATTTTTCTGATAACTTGTCTTCATCTATTTTCCCTCTGCTGTGTCTACTGTGCTCTTAAACTCATCTAGTTTTAGATGGGTAAGTAGAACTCCTTCTGCCTTCAGATGGTTTAACTTTTGGTTACTTATATTTCCAGTTCTGGAATTTGACTGTTGTGTAGATTTGAGTTCTCTCATGAGTCTTAAGTTCTCTCTATATACATTGGCAACCTATGAGGCCACTAAAACCTCTCATCTGCCTCCTAACATTTTACCTGCTGTTTGTGCTGGACTTATAAGCCCCATGACTCTTGCTTATCAGCAAACACCCAAAGGAAAAAGCACTATATGATATTTTTAATTTTGAAGAACTCCAGTTTCTCAATTATTTATTTTCTGAATCAGGCTTTTGGTGTTCTGTCTATGAATTTTTCACTAAGCCTAAGGTTCCAAAGATTTCATCAGAAACTTTTTAGTTTTACACTCCATCTATGATCCATCTGAACTAATTTCTGTATAAGGTATGGCACATTTAAGTCAAGGCTTATTATCTTGTTTATGGATGTACAGTTGTTCCAGTGCTGTTTGAAAAGCCTATCCTTTCTTCTCTGAACTGCTTTCATACCTTTGCCAAAATTCAGCTGGATACATTTGTGTGGGGGACTATTTCTGGTTTTCAATTCTGTTCCACAGAATCATGTGTTTATCCTTCAACAATAAATAACACAGTGCTGATTACTCTAGCTGTGTCATCAAATCAGGTGGAACACTTTCTCTTATTTCTTCTTTCTTAAAATTGTTTTAATTTCTCTGCCTTTTCATACAAGTTTTGGAGTAACAGTGTCCATGTTACATTACAGACAAGATTATTCTAAAATTTATGTGAAAAGAGAGTATTTCAAGACATGAATATAGTATGCCTATTCATTTATTAATGTCATCTTTAATTTCATCAATCTTTTACAACTTTTTTCCCAGAAGTCCTATACATATTTAGATATATGCCCAAGTATTGTTCCTTTTTTTTAAAAAAAGGAATTGTAAATGATACTGTATTTTAATTTCAGTTTTCACATATTCATGAAAGGAAAGTAATTAACTTTTTGTAAGGTGATACTGAATCATACATCCTTGCTGAACACACTCTGCAGTTCTAGAAGTTTTCTGAGATTCTTAGGGGTTTCACACATAAAACATTATGTTATCTTAAATAGGGATGGTTTCATTTTTCCCTTTCCTATATCTACATGCCTATTCTTTCCTTTTCTTTCCTGACTGCAGTGATGAGAACTTCCAGTACTATGCTGAATAAGAGCGGAGACAGAACACATTCTTCCCTTCTTGATATTTAGTCTTAACATTGTATAAGTGTAGTTTTTTTTGTAGATGTTCTTTATCAAGAGAAAGTTCCTTTCTATTCTCATCTTTCTTAAAATCATGAATAGCTTTGAATTTTGTCAAATGTGTGATTTTCTTTCTCTAGCCTGTTAGTAAGGTCACTTTACATTCTTGTATGGTGAGTCATAATGAGTCTTACCCACTTGTGAATGCTGAACCAGTCTTACATCTTTGGAATAAACCCAACTAGGTATGGGTCTATAATTTATATAAAATGTGTATGTATGTGTGTACACAAATTACTGAGTTACATTTGCTAATATTTTATCCAGCAATTTTGAATGTACATGCATGAGGAATAGGGCCTGTAGTTTTCTTCTTTCTTACTCTTTCTAGCTTTGGTATCAGGGCTTCATAAAATGAACTGAGAAGTGTCCCTCATCTACTTTCTGGAAGAAACTGTGTAAAACTGGTGATGATCTTTCTTTAAATGTTAGGTAGAATTTTCCAGTGAAACTATCTGGCTCTGTAGATTACGTTTGGAGCTTTAAAATTATTGACTTAATTTTCTCAAAAGCTATACGGCTATTTAAATATTCTATTTCTAGTGAATGAGTTGTGGTAGTGTTTTAAAGGAGTTGTTTCATTTCACCTGAGTTATCAAAATTATGTATGTACACAGTACCGCTGTAGATGTTCACTGCACTGGTAGAGACATTCCACTTCATTCTTGGTATTGGCAAGAGTTGTTTTATCTCCAGACTTTTCTTCTGTCAGTCTTCCTAGAGGATTTTCAATTTCATTGATTTTTTTAAAGAGCCAGCTTTTTGGTCTATTATTCTGTTTTCGATTTTATTGACTTCTATCTTTATAACTTCCTCTGTTTTCTTTGCACTTATTGTCTTCTTTGCACCCTCTGTGATACAAGGTATGATCTTGGATTACTGATTTGAAATATTTTATTTATTTATTCATTTATTATTTTGGTAGTACTAAGGATTGCACACACAACCTCATTCATACTAGGGAAGTGCTTTATCACTGAGCACAACCCCAGACCTTTCTTTTTTTATTTTAAGCCAGGGTCTTACTAAGTTGCTGAGGCTGGCTGTGAACTTGCAATCCTCCTGCCTCAGTCTCCTGAGTCACTGGGATTACAGGCATACTCCACTGTGCCTGGTCACAGACTTTTCATCTTTCCTTATGCAGCATATAGTATAGCAAGTTGCCATTCTCCGCTAATTTAGATGCATCTTGTAAATTTTGAGCTATTTTCACTTTCCTTCTATTTAATGTAAAATTTTAAATTCCCTAAGGCTTTTTCTGGAGACATTGCTGTTATATTTCTATTATTTCTAGTTTGATTCCACTTTTGTTAAGAGATGACCTATTTTTAGGATTTCACTCTTTAAAAATTTGCTAACCTTTGTTTTATAGCCCAGGATCTGGTCTACCTTGACATATGCTCCATGCTGCTTGAAAAGAACGTGTTCTGCTCTTGTGAGGAGTGTTGTGTGTTGATTAGATCCTATTAGCTGATAGTGTTGTGGAGTTTTATGTCCTTGCTGATTTTCTGTCTAGTTGTTCTATTAATTGTTCAAAGAAGGTTTTTAAAACCAATGTAATTATGTATATCTTCCTCTCTATTTTTATCAGGTTTTACCTCATATATTTTACAGCTGTTTGATTGGGTCACAAACATTTAGGATGGCTATGTCTTTTTGGTAGAATGACCCTTCACCATTATGCAATCTCCCTTCTTGTCGCTGGTAATTTTCTTCGCTCTAAATTCTATTTTATCTGATTTAACAGCCATTATGGCTTTCAATAATCTTTTATATTTTGAGTGAGTTTACTCAAGTAGCTTAAAGTTCACATAACTAGATAATGTTTTGCTTTACACCCATTCTGCAAATCTCTCCTTTAATTGGTATATTCAGACCATTTACATTTAAAGAAATAATTGACATGTGAGAGCTTACATCTGCCATTTTATTTGTTGTTTATTTTCTTTATCTTGTCTTTGAGGATTGACTACATTTTAGAATTCTATTTTGATTTATCAATAGTGTTTATAGGTGTCAATTTCACCAAGTGTATAAATTTTACCTCCCTTTCAGCTTTTCACCTTTTACCATATATAAAATAACTGTCTGAATTTCTGTATGCACATTGATAAATACCTTCAACATTGTTAAAGTTTTTGTTTCAAATGCCAAAATAATGCAGGAAACTCACTATCAAAAGCATTAACACGTATTACTTACTCTATTATTTTTTCCTCCTACCTAAAACTCTAAAATCCCTTCTGTATTTTTAGGGTAGGTCTGTGGGTGACAAATTCTCTTGTTTTCCTTCACTGACAATATCTTGATTTGCTTTTTATTCCTGAGGGATATTTTTCCTTGAACATAAAATTCTTAGTTGACGGTTCTTTTCTTCCAGCATTTAAGAAATGCCATGCCGTTTCCTTCTGTCCTCTGTGGTTTCTGTGAAAAATCTCATTCAAAATCGTTCTTCCCCGATAACAAGGTGTCATTTCTATTTTGCTTCTTTCAAGACATTGTCTTTAGTGTTCAGAAATTTGACCATGATATATTTTGGTGTGTTTCTTTTTGATTGGAAGTTTCTAGTTTCTATTTTAATTAGCATAAATTAATTGTACATATAAATGGGATACAGTTCATCACATGTGCACCAATCAAATCAGGGTAACTAATATTTCCATCTCCTTATCATTTCCTTGTTTGGAGGCTTCACGCTCCTCCTCTAGATCGTCATAAAAGACGCAATATGTTATTGTAAACTATAATCACTGTGCTGCAGAAAAACACTAGAGCTTTTTTTATTTCTGTGTTTAGATGCCCACTATTCAACCTCTCTGCAGCATTAATTATATTTCTATGTGTCCTTAGTAAATTTTACATATTATCAGATTGTTGTTCATTTATTTTTCCTGGATTAGACACTGAGTTTCTTAAAAGCAGAGGCAATATTTTATTCATCTTTATAGACCCTGTACCTAGTACGTAATATGTTCTTGACAAATGTGTCAAATTGACAAACCATGATATATTTTGCTGCAGACTTCTTTGAATTTATCTTGTTTGGCTTCTTGAATTTGAAGATTTAGGTCTTTCACTAAATTTGGGAGGATCTGGGCCATTACTTCTTTGAATACTCTTTCAAAGCCTGCCTTCTTTCTCTTCATCTTCCAAAACTCCAACAACACAATTATTAAATATTATATATATCCCACAAATCCTGAGGCTCCATTTTTATTGTACATCTACTCTTTGTTATTCAAACTGGGTGATGTCTACTGCTCTATCTTTAAGTTCACAGATTCTTTTCTCTGACTATCCATTTTGCTATTAAGTCTACCTACTGACCTTTTTATTTTGATTGCTGTTATTTTCAGTTCTAGTATTTCCATTTGTTTCTTATTGATATCTTCTATTTCTTTTTTCTTTTTTGTTACTAGGAATTGAACTCAGGGGCACTTAACCACATTCCCAGCACCCTCCCCCCTTTTTAATGTTTTATTTTGAGGGTTTCACTAAGTTGCTTAGGGCCTCACTAAATTGCTGAAGCTGGCTTTGAACTTGTAATACTCCTGCCTCAGCCTCCCGAGCCATTGGGATTACAGGCATGTGCCACTGTACGTGGCTTAATATCTTCTATTTCTTTGCTAAGAATGCTTCTTCATTTCTAAAAATCATGCTTTTAATTGCTTTTTAAGCATTTTAATGATGGCTGTAAAAAGCACTGTTAGATAATTCTAACATCTGTGTTGTCTTGGTGTTGGCATGTATTGTCTCTTTCCAGTTAATGTTTTCCTCATTAGTATGACTAGTGATTTTCAATTCAAATCTATACATATTGGATAAGATGTTGTGAGACTAGGATCTTATTTAAATCTTTTTTGTTAGCAGGCCTCCTTTATTACCACTCTGGTAGGGAGAAAGGGGCACAGTTAGCTGGGGTTAAAAGTCAGTTCCACTGGCACACAGTGGGAAAGGGACAGTTGTATTGCAAGGCAGGAGTGGAAGTTCAGCTCTCTATGAGGCCTCTACTGACACCACCTGCTGCAAGTGCAGGGATGAGCCTTACTGCTGCTCTCTGTGTGGCTTTCACTGCCACTGCAGTGGGAACGTGAGCAGACCTTATAATTGCTGGGTGTGCTCAAAGTCCTGACTCTCTACTACGTCTCCTCTAGCACCATCACAGAGAGGAGCAGCGGGGGCTCCTCATTTCCACTCTACAGACAGGAAAATTCCAGCTGCCCATGTAGGCTTCTCTAGCAATGCCTCAGGAGAATTTAGGGAAGGGGGAAGGCCGCAGACCTTCCTTATTTGTTTTTGTAATATTTAGTAGGAGTGGAGAGATTGCTTACAAGTTTTCTGCCTTTCTATGGCTTTTTTTTGTCCTTTGAGTAAAGGGAATAGACTTTGAGGGGTGGAGAGGCTTCTTTTGCCTGTATTTATTGGGATTTCTAGGCTGTTGGCTTCTTTTAGCTCATAAACTGGGATATATAAGCAAAACAGTAAACCCACAGACCTTACCACTGTGCCATTCCCCAGATCCCAAGGTCCTTAGCCAGTCTGTCTTCTTCTATCTACCTTTCAAATCCTTTCTATGTTTTATTTATATGTAATGTCCAGCATTAATGGCTGTATTTAGCAGGAAGAATGTGTGTGTGGGGGGGGGGGATACACTTCATATTTCAGAGGCCAAAGTCTCAACTTACTTTATGAAAATATTTTGTCCAGTCTTTCTTGTCATTCTCAATGGGTAGTTGGTCTGCAATAAGCTACTCTGCCATTGCTGGAAGAATTTGGCCATTTGTTTTTAAATCTTCATGACTCACTGACAGCACTCACTTTAGTTTGGTTTTAGTACACATAACTCTCTTAACTACTTCCTGAAGATAAGTCTCTATATTGTCCTCCAAAAAGAATGACAGAGACTGGAAAAAATCAATTATTGATAGAAAAAAAATGCTAGTTTAAAATTTTATCCATGTTGAAAATTACTAACAAAAATAACATTTGGATACTGGATAGGAAAGTTTTTTAAAAGTATTTCACAGATATATCAAAATTATTTATATAAACTTGCATAGATATATTCTAACCTATTTTTATCTTTGGCATAATGTAAAGGAAATAGTCTACACATACTAATAATCTTATCTAACAATGTATGGTGTAAAATTTCTCACAAAAATAAAAAATTGTATGAGGTATTGATAAAAAGTGAATTTCAATTATACAGAAAAAGACTCGTTGTTGTAGCACTGTTTGTAACAGAAAAAGATGAAATCAACCCAAATGACTACTGACAGAGAAACTGATGAAATCAACTATGGTACAGCAATACAATGGAATACTAGGCAGAAGTGAAAATAACAGGAAACCTTTCTATGTACTGAAATGGAAACATCTCCCAGATACATTACTAAGTAAAAAAGGAAGTGTCTACAACAGCTTACATTTTGTATAAGGAAATAAAACTGTGTATGTATATTTGGTAGTATCTGAATAAGGAAATACAGAAAAACTACACAAGAAACCATAAAAGTGGTAACTAGGAAGGAGTGGAGAGAGGGCAATAGGAAGAGAATGGAAATGAGACCCCTCAACATAAAATAAACTATCTTGTTACTTCTATTTTTGAGCCATTTGAAGATACTACCCACTCAAATCCTAGAGCAATGAAACGAGTTTAACTTTTCATTTTAAAGCTGAGTATAAAATAAAATCCATAATTTACAAGAAAGAAGACTGAAAGGTCTGCTGTTATTCTATAATATTTGTATGTCCTACATCCTACGGACCAGAGTCCTCACTGCCAGTGCCTGTCTGTCTTACTGTACTCCAGCACTGCAAACTGCAGTCCCACCACAGCCACGTCTCCCAAACGCCATGCGATCAGCCAGCCAATCACAGGGTCTTCTTAATGGAGAGAGATATCCATCGTGTCATCCAATTCAGCCTTGGTGGGGCAGAAGAATAGTGATACGCCAGCACAGAGTAGCCACTGCTTATAAACAGACAGGACAAAGCTGTGGTTGCCTTTGCCTTCTTCCCTGACCTGATGGCTGACAGGTACACTTCCTTCCTCAAAATGCACCTACAGAATTGTCTAGAAACAATTCGGTAGCCACTTGACCTTTAAACACACACCAGCTACCATCACAATCTAAAAGAAGATTTAAACTCAAGGAATGACAATTGTTCTGCTAAAGCGTCATTCACAGAAAATTGGTTTGGGAAAGAATGTTTCCCCTATGGGTCATTTTTCAGAATAGCTGCTGGGAATCAAAGAAGAAAATGGCTGGTCAAACTCATTTATCTTCACAATAAAATACTTCCACGAGGCAATGAATAGGGTTTAAGTCAGCAGAGAATTTCATTCATGTCCTTAATCAAAAGATCAGTATTTATTATGGAATAAATATTGCTTTTTTCCTTACATCCATTCTTGATATAAATTGCAGATCTAAATTAAATATGATTACTTTTCCTTTTACTCTAACTTCAATAACTTAAAGAGTAGCTTAAAAAAAACTGACATTTCCTAATGAAAACGGGCCTACCAATTTCATTACTGAAAACTGGCAATTGCGCTTTAAATATTTATAAGCCCACCATACTCCAATTTTATTTGGGCTTAACATGTTATACTTAATAGCAGGCAATGAAGCCTGAGGCAATTAGACTTGGAGCCATTGTTCCTTTTCTTCACTGAGCATGGGGAGGGTAAGGAGGGTAGGCTGTGTGGTGTACTGGTTGAGAACGCAGGCTCTGGAGTCTGTGTGCCTGGATTGGGGACCAGCCTCCACAGACCCTAACTGTGATCAGATCAGCCTCTTTGGGCCTCGGTGCACTTGTATGCAAAACAGGAATAACAGCACCTGCATTAAAGGATTCTGAGGAATAATTAAAATAATTCATGTAAATTGCTTTGCATAGTATATGGCTTAGTCATTGCACAATCAAAATTACCTATTTTACTACTCTTACATGTGCCTCACACTGCTGCTCAGGGAGACTGCCTCCCACCCTGTAGGAGCATCCTGTGCTCTTGTCCTTTTGTGCTTTGTTCTCACTATTCTGAGTCTGGACCAACCTACTGTTAATTCTCTGGCCTGATGCAATTTTCTTCCCCTTCAACATACAGCTCATTCTGATTCCGTGGACCAAACACGACGTGTCCCTGTTGGCTTGTACCTCCATTACTCTCTGTTTGCAGTTCTCTTATATTAACCCTGACATCCATTACAGTAATTTATGACCTTGCCTCCTCCATGTATAAGGTCTGTGTCTTACTAGGCTATTTATTCTCTGTAGTATTTAACAATCTGCAAGGAGTGGTACTTAAAAAGCACTTACTAGATTTGAAATGGTCACACTTACTTGTAAAAGCATAATGTTACCTGTAACAGATGTTCTCTCATAGGAAGTTTATTAAGATTAAATGAGCACATGCATGTAAAAGGTGACTAACAAGCTATTATTTTATAATTATCAACAAAAGCTAACATTTCTGGAAGGTCTACTTATGTGCCCAGCATGGTATTAAGTGTTACGCATGTGTGAACTCTTTAAAACACGAGTTGGTGTGATAATTCTCCTTGCAGAATACATGCGATATAGGTGTTTTTAGAATAACTACTAAAGAAAAATGGTTATGATATGACAAATTTAAAAGTAATGGAATTGACCATACAATTTAAAACAAAAGCCAGGTGTAGTGGCGCATGCATGTAATCCGAGCAACTTGGGGGCTGAGGTAGGAAGATTGCAAATACCTCCCTGGTCAATTTAGCAAGACTGTCTCAAATTAAAAGAGAAAAAGTTATGGGGATGTAGCTCAGTGGTAGAGCACCTTTGGTTTCAATTCCTAATACTGCATACAAAAGAACAACAACAACAATGAAACAGAGTAAAACTGAGTAGTGGAGTTCCTCACTACCTCACAATATAGTTTTAAGGATTGAAATACTTCAAGAAATGAAAAGGCAAAGGATTTCCAATCTTAAAAATGAAAGGTAGTACTACGTCAATGTGTATCCAGTGTTCAGAATCACTAAAAGATGAGAGGGAAGTAAACTGGCCTGAGAACTGCTGTAAGCTGCAAACCCCTCAAGTGTAAAACAGGCCAGTAACTGAAAAGGACGACTCAGGGTTGCTGTGAGGGCTGAATCAGATGATGCCAGTGAAGTGACAGGAACACAGCAACAATGAAACACATACTCATCTAATCTGTTTCTATCACAATAGATGCTCTCAGTTATCTAATAAATGAAGATCTAGAACATGATGAGTAAACTAAATCCAAAGTTGATTCAAATTTAGTAAACAAAATCTCAAGCGTTCTCAACTCTAGCCAGCGTGAAAACACTGTCGAGTTAGTGTTATCTTCTCATTGTCCTTTTACATAGCAGTAGAAACAGACATCAGTAACAACGAAGGCCCGGAAAGGCATCAGGAAGGAGAATGTGAATGCCTGGAGAAGCCACAAAGTGTGTATTTATTTTCCAAAATGAATTTCTTTGAAATTCAAGGAAATGCCTACTTCCAATCCCACATGCATATCATTGTCAACTCAAATGAGAAGCAAATTATTAGATCTTGGTGCAATGCGTTCTTACATACTTTACAGATAAAATTTTCATTTTCTCTTCTGTTCATTTTAGCTTTTCATACGGATAAAAGAAAGCACCAAGGACTTGAAAGCCAAAAATGCCACAATACAGCAAACAAATTGTGTTTTCTTTTTCCAAACATAATTTTATAAGCCATTTAATAAGAATAGAAATCATTTTTAAAAATTTAAAGGGAGACTTAAAAACTCCTTTTGGTGAGTCTGGTTTCCTGGTATCACATTATGAATCACTTTAAATACGAGGATATATAAAGCTTAAAATTTTTAAAAATGATGACACAGATGGAAAATAAAAATGCTTTGCAATGATTCATATGCGTACCCACTGCTCTACATGTATTTCTTTTTAAAATCTGCATTTCTAAAGGCACCAAAATAATCAGTTTCTCCAAATGGTTCCAAGGCATTAATGAGATTTCCTATGGAAAAAAATCACTGCTGTGCTGAAGTATGCCTGTCATCTGCTGCGTACCAGTATAATCCTGGCTTTGAATGCTATGAATGGAGACGGAGAAGACAGGACAGAGGCCAAGTGGTAGTGCCTTTTGGTCCAGATACAAAACTGCTCACATAGGATAGCATAATTTGTACTTCTAGATTCTACTGCTAGGGGAAAGCTGCCTAATACAAAAACCCTATCCAATGGGATAACATATGTAAGGCACTTCTTTCCAAAATAAAAATCAGAGGAAAATCACTGCCAAATTTTAATTTTTAATTAAACAAAATAATTATCATATATTGCTATGAATAATTTATGAAGAAAGGGATATTTTAATATCTCCAAGATAGGAGAGCCAATTACAAAATAATGGCCAATTTATGAATTAAATAAATTTAACTTTGAGTGAACTCATTATAGTGCTCATATCTTCCCTGTGTGGAAGGGACCATGAAATGTTCATCACAAATCAGCACCATCTGCAGACCAACATTTTGCAATCATTAACAGAGGACAAAAATGTGCTAGAAATCTATGGAATATCTATAACTGCAATATTTTATTTAACAGGTTTAAAACACAGGGAAATGATTAAAAAAACACCTTCTTTATATAAAATATTCTGTCCTAATATAAATTTAGGATGTTAAGTATATGACTATACTATCCATGCCCAAGTGCGTTTATTCTCTTTGATAAGCACAGTCATTGACATGACTGAATCAATAAAGTTGAACCTAATCATCATTTTTCTACTCCTTCTTTATTAGAATAAATGCCTAGAATATTTACTGGTAAACAGCCTTCAAAATAGTAAGCTTATGCATTAATTATCTTCTGAAACACACAAAGTGCTTCAACTTACAGGTTATACACATGGATACTCTAAGCATTCTTTTTTTTTTTTTAATATTTTTTTAGTTGTAGATGGACACAATGTCTTTATTTTATTGCTTTGTATGTGGTGCTGAGGATCGAACCCAGGGCCTCACGCATGCGAGGCAAGCGCTCTACCGCTGAGCTACAATCCCAGCCCTCTAAGCATTCTTTAAATACAAATGTTGAATAGTTTGCACATTATGAAAAGCAAAATGAATAGAAAAGGCAAAGATTAGAAAAGTTACATCTAATTATTGGTTCATTTTATATTCTTATTGTTTGATTAAAAGAATAAATATACTTTAAACGTGATTTTTTTGGTTTCTTATTTGTTCCAATAAATTTGGAATTTATAAGATGAAGGAAATACCATCAAAAGTTTTCAGAAAATGACATTATCTAGACCATTTTTTGAGGAATTTTTAAAATGCAATGTTAAAACTACTTTTACCCTTTGCTAGTGTGCAATATGGGCTGAAGTGCTAAAAGAAGTTAAAGAAAGATTATACAAGTGCAGTATCTATAAAATTAGCACATATGTTCAAATTACTCCAAGCAGAATGTGGGTAACACCCTCTGGTTAGAGACGGTCTCAGATGTTAACTCTTCTTCCCTTTTGCAACCTCTCTATGGATTATCCTATTATGCATTATAAGCCTCTTGACCAAAGAACCTCTACATTTTGGAATATGAAGTATTAAGGGAGTGAATCATAAGCATTTTAAGTTTGTGGTATTGATTAGGCCCCAGATTTAAAAATTTTGTTTACAAATTTGGCTAAAATGTATTTCTGGTGTTACTAATAGTTTTAAAATCTAAGTTTTTAGGAATGGCGTGACAGAGTGACTAACAACACAGGCTCTGAGGCAGATGACTGATCCCTGGCTCCACAACTTATTGTGAGAAATCTGATTTATTATGTAATCTCTCTGTGCCCCAGATTTCTTATCTCTGAAATAATAACAGCACATACTCTTGAGGTTGGGAAATTAAATAACATTTAAAGTCCTTAGAACAAGGCCTGATGAATATGCTCTGTTAGCCATTATTATTAGTGTACTAAGTATTATTAATATAATAACACCATTATACCATTATGCTTATTATTACTATTATTACTGCTACAACTTATTCTCAAATATTTGAAAAATCTATGCATGTACAGAAGAGTGTCAAGAGAGCTGAACATAGTTTAAGAACATAGTTTCAGTTCTTCAGTTCTGAGAGTTTCATCAGAGGAGAAATGTTCAGGGAGTTAAGAAAAAAAGAAAATGAGTATCCTTCTTAATAAATGGTATCAGTTTTCTCCACCAAAAAAGAAATACTAAGGCCTATATTCTGCAAGCCTCGCAGGAAACCTGAGCAGCAAGAATGTGCTCCTCTGAAAGCCACTCACCCCTTGTTCATCCAGTTTCATGAGCTGCTCTGTGACTTTGGGAGTGTTGAAGGCCAACCGCAGGCACTGGACGTTGAGCTCGGGGATCACGTGCTCCAGCACTTCTTTCAGAGGCAGCCCTCTCGCTGTCGAGTGCTTTGCTGTTGAGGGAATAGCATCTTCCAAGACAGAACCTCTCAGTGTCATGAGCTGAAAGAGAGACAGGTGGCATGGTGAGGCCTCTCAGGGGACATGAAATTGCTGAATACGCCACATGCTCTGGAGGCCTAGCTTGCAGGCTCCTTATCAAACTGGGGAATGATTTTTGGTTGGTTAAAACAATGAGGAACAAAGAGTGTGAGTGATAGAACGTACTTTATACATGAAAAACGAGGCCAATGCTTTCAAAAGACCCATACAATTTCACAGGAATTAATGATAAAGTATTCCAAAGATATTTATTTAAGTAGCAAATAAAACATTCCCTTAAAGATTCAGTAAGAGCAAGGTTTTTATATGGCTATAGAATGTCACTAAGCATTAAGGAGATACCCCAGAGAGACATCTGAAGAATACATGCATAGAATTTGAATGTTGCACCTTTTGGATTATAAAAGGTAAGTGCCGGGATAAAGTTTTAAATTTCCTAATGTCTTATTGACAAGCATAAACTGTTCATATCTCCAAATGCTGCTATAATAGGACAATGATTACAGTACGGCGGCACAGCACTGAAAATTACGTCTTCCCTTATTTCTTAAAATACTTTCTATTATAAAATAAAAACTTAAGCAAAGACATCTCTTCACATAATGATGACTTCTGGAGCAGACACAAAGCCTAAAAGTATTCTTAATTTCCAAAAATTTTTCACATGGCAAAATTACCACCATAATTTAAATACTGTTTGATGGCATAAGAAATGCACCAGACTGAACAAATATCCATTAAATGTGTAGGTTTTAAGACATTCTACTATAATCAGAAAGCTGACAGAGGAGTAACTGTGAAGGGAAGTGTGTGGTATGTAAGAGGGTGAGAGATGAGAAGTACACAAGTGCAACCAGGGAGAGAGATGCTCACTAAGAAATGTATAAGGAGACCAAATCCTAAGAGCCCAGAGGCAGAGGAGGCACCATAGTGGCTCAGGGCATACTGGAAGGCCCTGGCAGAAGGGATGGCATTAGAAAAGGGTTGTAGAATAAAGAAACAATTTCTACAAAAAGAAAGTATCAGATAAGATGAGCAAAAGTACAGAGATAGAAAAAACTAGGGTGAAAGAAGGAGGGATTGCTACAGCTGGACTAGAAAGAACCAGGGAAGAGTGATGATGGAGCTGTGAGCTGGGGGAGCCCACCCAGAGCAGAAGACGCTGAGGCTGACTGAGGGGTGTGCACCTCATTACACTCCTATGTTATCACAGGATGCATTCAGATGGGGAAAACAATATGTAATTTCAGAAACTAAATTGGCAAATGAGATGAGAGAGGAAGAAACTGGAAGCAGAGAATACAGTTAGGAAGTTAAGAGTCTGCAGGTTACAGGTAAAGAAGGCATGATATAGGATTAACAGGGAAAAGGAAATCCAAAGGAAGCGCTGCCAGGAAGTAAAATCTGCAACATCTGCCAACTGATGGGGGTCAGGGAAAGCAAAATGTATCCACATCTTACTCTCAACAGAAGAAGATGGTACTGGAGGTATTCACAGCCTATTTATTTAGTGAGGATCTTTTCCCCTTTCATTTATAAATGATTTCAAATAACATATAAAAATCATCATTTTCCTATTACTTACTATCTCATTTGACAGAAAGTGTTTTTGTTTTGCTGTTTTTAAATTATAGGCAATGAGTGAACAACTCAGTAACTACTGGGTTCTTCCCTTCATGAGCTAATACATGTCTGGACAGGGGACCACAAAGGCTGGAAGCATTTTCCACTTAGAAGTAGAGTCCAGAAATGCACATCATTGCATCCTGCACCACAGAAAGACAAAGGCTAACTTTAAAACTTTAAAGTCAAAGCAGATGAAGAAAAAATGACTCATTTTTACATCTGATTCATTGGCATCATGTACTGATATTTTTGTTAATAACTTCCAGAAACAAGGAGAAGAGTCTTCATAAAATTGTTGGGCTTCTGTGTTTAAAAATACTGATATGCCAGAAGACTGTTCACAAACAAACCACTATGCCTATAAATATATGGAAGGTCCTTTTTGTTGATGTTTTGCAATGACCGACTTCTACTGAGGCAAGAGATCAGTTTGTCTCCTTTACATGGATGATGTTCACTAAAGCCACAGGAGTGCCAATGCCAATGCCGTGATCATGTTTTCTTTTTTTTCCTCAATGTATTGATTGGCATGGGAAGTCTCTAATACAAAGTGAGTGTTATTCTGTTATATACCTAATGAACTTGCTTCAGTAAAACAAATAAACTGACTGAACCACAAGTCCAGGAACATGGGTGGGACCAACATTTAAAAATACTTCTACCAAAGGGCATTAGTCATTTCACCTCCATGGCAAGTCTTATAGAGGCATTAAAATTAAACCATATTTAAGGATTATTTTTCTTGAAAAGCAAAAAATTATAGAAAAGTTAGTGGCAATTAATTAAACATTTGAGGAAATAAATGCTGGAGGGAGAGAGGAAAAAAAGAGGGATAAAGGGAAGAAGGAAAGACAAAGGAAAGAAAGGACAGTTGAATTTTACTCTAATTTTTCTTCTCTTGAGATGCTGGGATGGAACCCAAGGCCGTGCACAGGCTAGGCAAGTGTGGGGGCGTGCCACAAGATGGCGCCGAGCAGTCAGCTCAGTACTGACCACGCTGCCCTGAGAAGCCACCTCCCTGAGCCTTTATTGGCTGACCTCTGCTCCCATACTGCTTTAGCCAAGTGACCCTATACTGTTTCCAGGAGGACAGCCCCTTCCGATTCGTTAGTTACGAAATGTGATATTGCTGGACCCTCCT
>PVHX01017452.1:9241-40124 GCA_004024805.1 Geosciurus inauris | reverse complement strand
GTACCGGGGATTGAACTCAGGGGCACTCGACCCCTGAGCCACATCCCCAGCCCTATTTTGTGTTTTTTATGTAGAGACAGGGTCTCACTGAGTTGCTTAGTGCCTCGCCATTGCTGAGGCTGGCTTTGAACTCGCGATTCTCCTGTCTCAGCCTCCCTAAGTGCTGGGATTACAAGCGTGAGCCACCGCGCCCGGCTCTTCTAAGATTTTTTAATGTTAGCTCTTAAAATAAGATCTTCAATTCATTTTTGGGAATTGATTTTTGTATATGGTATAAGGTAAAGGTTCAGACTCATTCTTTTGCTTGTGAATATTATTTTTCCCAGCACCATTTGTTGAATAGAGAGTTCTTTTCCCCAAAAGTTGGTCTTGGCACCCTTATAATAAATATTTTGGCCAGCTGGGAATGTGGGGCCATACTAGAGTGCAAAGCCTTGGGTTCAGTCCCCAGCATAAAAAAAAAATTAAAAATTGACTATGTATTGCTGGGCTTATGTCCCAGCTCTCTGTTCTGTTCATCTTGTCTGTATATCTTTGTGCCCTGTGATGGTGTTTGATACTGTGGCTTTATAATAAATTTCAAATTGAGAAGTGTGAGTCCTTCTACTTTTCTTCTTTTCAACATTATTTTGGTTTTAAAGATCCACATGAATTTTAGGATGCTATTAACATAGGATTTCTTTCCATTCACTTCAGTCTTTTAAGTTTTTTGTTCAATGTTTTGTAGTTTTCAAAAGTTTGTACAAGTTTCACCACTCTAAATATTTCATTTTTGTTTATGTTCTGTAAATGGACTTGTTCTCTTAATACTTTTTGGATCATTCATTATTAATGTACAGAAATATAACTTTTTGTCATGCAAATTTGCTGCATTCATTTATTGACTCTAACAATTATGTTTTGTTTGTTTTTGCTTTTTTGACAGTTTGGGGTTTTGCTGCTATTGTTGTTTGTTTTGTTTTTGGTGCTGGGGATTTAACCCATTTAAAAATCTTAAATTTGTAGTTAAACTTCTCAGGTGCATAATTTTTCTCTAGTAGTTAAACATTCTGGATGTAGGTGTCAACAAGCCAAACACTTGGATTGTTTCAGGTTTTGAATTTGAAGGCAAGTGTACCAGCAGGAAAATGTAAGGGAGTTGAGACTGCTTTGAAGAGTGATTAAAATGTTGGCTCATGTAATATAAACCAGAAATGTACTGTAATCCCAGTACATAGGGAGGCTGAGACAGGAGATTTGCAAGTTCAAAACCAGCCTCAGCAATGGCGAGGCACTAAGCAACTCAGTGAGACCCTGTCTCTACATAAAACACAAAATAGGGCTGAGGATGTGGCTCAGTGGTCGAGTACCCCTGAATTCAATCTCCAGTACCAAAAATTTTTAAAAAAGATGATGCAGGAGTAGAGAGCCAAGAAGGTTAGAATTGGGAGATTAGCAAGGCCAAGAGCTGGGAGGTTCCCATGAGGTCAAAGACCATGGTTTTAATAGTAGAATTATCTGAAAGAAAACTATAAAGGAGGTCTCCAGAAAGTGGAATATTGGGATTTATGATTTCATTGGTGTGCCAGTTCTAAAGATTGGCAAGATCTTGAAATGTCTTAGGAAATAAATGTCTTAGAGTGCCTTAAGCAAAGGTGAAATATATCAGAAATAGTGCAATCAAGGAACTAGGAAAATGAAGTGGTGGATAGGTAACCCCGAAAAATGGCAGGACCTAAAGATGGAGTTTAGAAAAACTAATCCAGAAACTATATGAATACAAGAATTATAGGGAAGTTGGGGCTGGGGCTGTGGCGCAGTGGTGGCGTGCTCGCCTAGCACGCGTGAGGCACTGGGTTCGATCCTCAGCACCACATAAAAATAGGATAAGAATATTGTGTCCACCTACAACTAAAAAATAAATATTTTTAAAAAAAAGAAAAGAAAAAAAAAAGAATTATAGGGAAGTTGATAGAAGACATTGACAAGGAAAGGATAGGAGATGTAGCCAAATGGCACAAGATTCCTAGGAAAATCGTAACACAAACATAGTAACTGGAATCAACATTGGGGGATATAGAAGCTGAATCCACCCTCCAACCCTAAATAGGAGCATCTAATAGAAAAGTGGATATAACTTCAGGGAATTGCAGAGCAAATATTTTTGGAAGCAGCTGAGGACCTTGATTTCAGTTGTGATAAAATGCTGAAGTGAATGAACATTCACTAGAATTTGTTTTCTATTGAAAGTGCATTTCAGAAAGCTCAGTGAAAAGACTTGGAAAGGAGAGGAAATAAGGGATAAGGAAAGAAGTACAGCATTACAGGAATCCAGAGGATGGTTTAAGATTAGCAATTACATTTAATGTATTGTTTTTTATCCTGAATTAACATACTTCCTTCCAGTTGATTCAGTGTGAAAAGTCTGTGTTTTATTGGTACACATTTATAGATTTTACATATATATTTATATTTAAAACCTTACTGTGCAGTTTTTTTGTTTGTTTGTTTGGTACCGGAGATTGAACTCAGGGGTACTCGACCACTGAGCCACATCTCCAGCCTTATTTTGTATTATATTTAGAATCAGTGTCTCACTGGTCTCACTGAGTTGCTTAGCGCCTCACCATTGATGAGGCAGGCTGGCTTTGAACTCGCCATTCTCCTGTCTCAGCCTCCCGAACCACTGGGATCACAAGCAGGCGCCACTACGCCCAGGCTTACCATGCGTTTTTTTTGTTAAAACTATTCAAAGAAATTAGTCTGGTACTCTGATATAATAATGCTTCCTCACATTGTCTCCTAAAACTGAGAATAATTCTAATGTAATAGTTCTGTCTAAAGGCATCCAAGAGTCTTTAATAGAAACTCAGAATGAGGGACCAGGATTGTAGCTCAGTGGTAGAGCGCTTGCCTCGCATGCGTGAGGCCCTGGGTTCGATCCTCAGCACCACGTACAAAGCAATAAAATAAAGACATTGTGTCCATCTACAACTAAAAAAAATTTAAAAAAAAAAAAAAAAGAAAGAAAGAAACTCAGAATGAATGATTTCAGTGTTCACATAAACAAAGAATTCCTCAGACTTATAGAATGCCTGAGTCCTATGTTAATCATCTTTGTCCAGCATGTAGTTGCTCAGATAACTTATGTTAGTTATGTTGCATTTTTGTTAAAAGTATAAAATCAGACCAGGTTTTAGTCTTAGTTTGCTCACCGCCTCCCCCCTTTTTTCTTTTAATTTCTGTGACTTTAGGGAAGTTTACACCTAGAAAAACCTTTTCAGTGGTTCTATTAGCTGATTGTTATTCTTCTTATATTTATTGTCTTTCCTATTCTTTGATTTTCCAGAATTGAAGCAGCCATCTAGATCTAACTAGAGTTAACTATTTGCCAGAGTTAATAAGTATTATAGAAGCTACTCATATTCATTTAAACTGTTAAGCTAGTCTCTTAAAATATTTACATGGAATATATGCAAAGTTTACATAGAATATCATCAATTCTCTCTCCTATTAGGAAAGCAGTAATCCTACCTATAAATCATCCTGGCAACTTAAAAAAAAAAAAGAAATGGAAGGAGATTGAAGCCAGGGACACTCTACTTATATCCCCAGTCCTTTTCATTTTTTATTTTGAGACAGGTTCTCCCTAAATTACCAAAGCTGCCCTCAAATTTGCCATCCTGCCTCAGGCTTCCAGGTTGCAGGGATTATAGGTGTGCCACAGCGTACCCAGCTCTTCCTGATAATTTGTTAGAAACAAGTTCTATCCAGGTGCTGAGGTACACACCTGTAATCTCAGTGGCTGTGGAGGCTGAGGCAGGAAGATCTAAAATTCAGAGCCAGCCTCAGCCACTTAGGCCCTAAGCAACTTGGTGGGACCCTGTGTATAAATAAAACATAAAAAGGCTGAGGATATGGCTCAGTGATTAAGTGCCCCTGAGTTTAATCCTCAGTACTAGAAAAAGAAAGAAACAATCTCTGCCCCCAGATTTGTCAATTTAAGTTCCCCAAGCGATTCTAATGTTCGCCCTGATTTAGGGTTCACTTCTACTGTGTTGCATTCCTATTTCTACTGTGTTGCATTCCTATGCTTTATGCAATGATGAGTTTATATTAACAAGTACAGAACAGCAAGAATTGTTTAAGATGTAACTGTTTAGCTGAGTGGCTTGTTACCACAAACACCACCCTCCTACTACATGCAGTTCAGACTTGGATCTCAGCAGAATTAGATACCAATTATAGACCTACTAGCTTAGTTAGTCAGTATGCCAAAACACTAGCTGGTGCTGGTTTGCTCATCATTTTCATTGTTAGATATGTCAGATGATCTAAATCTTTACCAAATAACTATAGCATGAGTTTTTATGTGCCTCATGCAGCTGTCAGAATTTTTCATGTTACGTTTTCATTTTTAATATTTTATTTTCTACTTGAATATAACAGACTAATATACTACTATTAGAGTTGTTTTTTTAAATTTGATTACATTCTGACAACAGACCTTCCCAATAAGATATTTATTTCATTAAGCAATAGCACCTACATTTTGTCTCCTTAATGTTTTACCATTTAGGTGCCTATGGTTCATGCTTGAAGTTTTAATGACAAAGAATGAAAATAATAGCCATGCCTTTATGAAGAAGATGGCAGAGAACATCAAGCTAACCAGAGATGCCCAGTCTCCAGATGAATCCAAGACAAATGAAGTAAGATGAGTATTATGCCAGAGGATATTAAGATGTCATAGAAAAATATATCAACTCCTTTTTCCTGATCATTACATAATTTTACTTACAGAATATTCTTTAAAATATACTCAGGATCAGTTTTTATTGCTCTTTCTTTTTTTTTCTTTTTGTTGTGGTTTTTATTTTTTGTTTTTGTTTTGTTTTTTTTGGTACCGGGGATTGAACTCAGGGGCACTCGACCTCTGAGCCACATCCCCAGCCCTATTTTGTGTTTTATGTAGAGACAGGGTCTCACTGAGTTGCTTAGCACCTCGCCATTGCTGAGGCTGGCTTTGAACTCGCAATTCTCCTGTCTCAGCCTCCCTAAGTGCTGGGATTACAGGCTTGAGCCACCGTGCCCGGCTCATGGTTTTTATTTTTATATGGTGCTAAGGATCAAACCCAGTGTTTCACCTGTGCTAGGCAAGCACTCTACCACTGAGCTACAGCCCCAGCCCCTTACTGCTTTATATATATATATATATATTAGTTGTAGATAGACACAATAGCTGTATATTTTTTTATTTTTATTTTTATGTGGTGCTGAGGATCGAACCCAGTGCCTTCCTCACGCATGCAAGGCAGGCGCTCTACCACTGAGCCACAATCCCAGCCCTTATTGCTTTTTATCACAAATAAATTTTGTTATTTTGAGGTTTGGGGGGTTTCTGTTTGGTTGGTTGGTTGGTTGGTTGGTTTTTGGCTATTGGGTGTTTTTTATTGTTGTTTTGTTGCAGTGCTGGGGATTGAACCCAGTGCTTTGTGCATGCCAGTCGAGTGCTTTACCACTGAGCCAAATTCCCAGCCCTGTTTTGGGATATTTAGTACTCTAAAAAAAGGCACCAAAGCATCTGCAAAACAAGAGAATACAAACCAATAGACTTTGGACTGGGAATGTAGCTCAATGATAGAGCTTTTGCCTCTCATACTCTAAGCTCAAGGTTAGATCCTCAGCACCACTGCAGGTGGCAGGGATCCCAAATTTGTAACTGTGCTTATCTTATGTACTTCCAGCAAGAGTTACAGACAGATGCATATGCTTGTTGTATGCTTTCTTTGTTCTGGCTTGTCTTTTCTACTTCACACTTGGCATTTATGTTTAATTAAGGTAGGGTTTTTTGTTTTTGTTTTTTGGGTTTTTTCCCCTTCCTTTTATCAGGAGAAAGCTATGCTGCACAGAAATAGGAAATGTTCAAGGAATAAATAACCACATAGTCTGTTTATAACTCTTATGTATTTGGTGAAAGTGGTAGTTTTAATTATTTTGTAATCATGAAAATTATATAAAAATCTTTCATTATTTTCTTCCCTAGAAACTTTATACAGTATGTGATGTGGCTCTGTGTGTTATAAATAGTAAAAGTGCTTTGTGCAATGCAGATTCACCAAAGGACCCAGTCCTCCCAATGAAATTTTTTACACAACCTGAAAAGGTAATTTTTTACACCTCATTTTTTCTACCATACTAAAATGATTTAGATATAAATTACATCAATCTTAGTGGCAAATATTAAATAATCTTGAGTACAGAGTAAAAAAAAAAACAAAAAAAACTTCTAGGTTTATTAAAGAATGGGACAATTTCTTTATAACCGTGCATAACATCATTCTCACCTAAGTAGGTTTACAAATCAAGTTTTTTATTGTTCTTTATTGTGTTCCTTAGGGTATTTCTAGTAGGAAAACCAGTTTTCAGATTTTTAAAATTATTTTGATCTCATTTTCTTTAAATGCTGTTAATATGTTTATAGACAATAAAATAACTGGTATAGTGTCAATATAAATATATCTACATATGTAATAAAAGATTAGAGTTGATGGAATTGGTCTTGGCGGTTGATAGACCTAGATTCTTATCAGTCATTTCTGACTTGGGAATAAGTTTTATCTCTGCTGAGGCTTAATTCCTCCATCTCTATAATGTGGGTGTAATAAGTATATATGAATAGTTAATAGTGTCTAGGTTTGAAGAATTTATCACACAGTAAGCATTCAATAAATGGTACTCTTGGGCTGGGGTTGTGGCTCAGTGGTAGAGCGCTTGCCTAGCATGCGTGAGGACTGGGTTCGATTCTCAGCACCACATACAAATAAATAAAATAAAGATCCATTGACACTAAAAAAATATATATTTAAAAAATAAATAAATAAATGGTACTCTTAATTTATTACACATAATACATTTATTCTGCTACTAGCAAATTAAGTTTCCATGTCAGTAAATCTTCTAGGTAACCAAGCTCTTTAAGTGTTCCTAGGTATTTTGAAATCTAAAAACTTTTTTCAAATATCTTAAATATTCCCTGCTTTTATGTGATATTTTGAAGTTTGTTTAATGGTTCTAAGAAACAAAATATATTTAATTAAGGTGACAGGTTTTTCTTTTTAATGAGGATAATTTTCTTGATCCATTCAGGAGTTCCTTAATAAATATTACCTTTGGGCGCTCAAAGTAGCATAGTGCCATATAAGCTACTTTGAGCGCCCAAGAGAAGTAGATATTATAATACAATAGAGCAGGTGAAAGTCATTTAATCAATAAACTGGAGACTCCACTAAACCATATGAAAAATTAAGAGTATGCTTTATTTAAAAATTTAGGACATTTACCTCTCAACCTAGACAAATGTCTAGGTCATGAATTGAGATAGATAGATAAGCATAAATATAATTGTTATTGCAGAGTACAATGCCTGAAAAGTTGTTTATATAATAAAAAGACACATGTTCAATTTGATAGGCTTTTATTTTTCTTTTTTTCTTAAATAGGACTTCTGTAATGACAAGAGTTACATTTCAGAAGAGACAAGAGTACTTCTGTTAACAGGAAAGGTACATATATATATATATATATATATATATTACTTCTGCTGCATGGCCTCTGTACTTTATAGCACCTTAGGTGTCATGAGTTTTGTAGCACTTGATGGTCAGAATTTTTTCTGACATGAATTACTCTTTTGAATTGCCACCATGTGTTCTCCTTGGTGATGATAAGCTTTGAATTAATTTATTTACTATCTAAAATGCAGATTTTACTGAGAAATAGGGTAATAAATTTACATGTATAAGATAAATAAGATAGCTAGGCATGGTGGCTCTCACCTGTAATACCAGTAACTTGGGACACCAAGGTCAGAGGATCACAAGTTCCAGGCTAGCTTCAGCAACTTAGACCCTGCCTCACAATAAAAAATAAATTAAAAAAAAAAAGTTCAGTGGTAAATTACCCTGGGTTCAGTTGCCAATATTGGAAGGAAAAAAAAGAGAGAGGATTTTGAATACTAGTGAATTAAATAATTAATATTTCATAAAACTAATGTGATGAGTCCTAAAAAAGTTTAAAAATTTAATTCTTGTTAGTTTCTATGACATATATTCATTATGTTACATATATTCAATAGTTTGTTTACAAGACATTTTATTATGTATTTCAATGTTGTAGGGGTACTTACTTTTATTAAGCAATAAGAGCTAGGTGTAGGGGCACATGTCTGTAGTCGTAGCTAGTTAGGAGACTGAGTTGGAAGAATTGCTTGATCCCACTAGTTCAAGAACAGCCTGGGCAACATAAATGATCTTATCACATTAAGAAGACAGACAAAAAACCACACAGGGCTGGGCATATAGCTCAGCAATAGAGCATTTGCCTCTATTTCAAGCACCATTGAGGGGAAAAAAGGTGTCGTTAAGCTGTAAGGAATAACAAATATTGCCTTATTTTTAAGTAGAGGTAATGCTTATAATTTTTTTATTAAAACAGCCAAGCATGTTTTTACAGAATTATCATTTCTAATAAATTTAGGGGTTAACGTTCCAAGGTAACAACAATTCTTTGGCTTAGCTAAAAACTATCTTTTACCTGATTCTAAACTTATATGTATCCCTTTCACTACAGTATAAAATAATTTGTGTGTATGTGATTTTTCAGCCAAAGCCCACTGGAGTACTAGGTGCAGTAAACAAGCCTTTATCAGCAACAGGAAGGAAACCCTATGTTAGAAGCACTGGTACTGAGACCGGAAGCAATATTAATGTAAATTCAGAGCTGAACCCCTCAACCGGAAATCGATCAAGGCAAATTTTTCTCTGTTTTTCTTCTCTTATTACTTGGTTTTATCTCAATTTATTCCTAACGCACTCTATCATAAAATAGACTTATACTTTTAGAATTGTTTTGGCACAAAATAATTCTGATGACTTATACATGGTTTGTTGGTTTGGGGAGGAATGTGGGAGTGGTTTGTGGTGCTGGGATTGAACCCAGGGCCTTGTGCATTCAAAGCAAGCTACACTCTCAGCCTATGTTTTAGTATTTTTTAATGAGGAGAATCAAGAATGGACTGTACATTTGGAAATAATAATGTACAGTAAGCCAATAATGTACAGTATTCTAAGTACATAGAAAAGTTAACAGAAAAGGGCTGGGAATTCATTGTTAGCGTGCTTGCCTAGCATGTGCAAGGCCCTGTATTGAATCCCAAGTACCACCACAAGATTTAAAAAATAGGGGCTGGGGATATAGTTCAGTTGGTAGAGTGCTTACTCTCATGCACAAGGCCCTGGGTTCAATCTCCAGCACCACCAAAAAAAAAAAAAAAAAAAAACCAACAAGTATTTGTAATATAACTAATTTACATGGGAATGTTTATTTAATATACATAAGAAAATTCAACACATCAAAAAACCATAAAAATATAACTATTAAATAACTGAGAATACCTTTAAAATATTATACCTAATTAGTATAGTGATTAAGGTAATGTTGATATAGCATTTTCTACATAATTAATATGTCATTTTTGCTTTCTTAATCACTGCATAAAGAATTTCTACCGGACCCTACTATTACAACTCTAAACATTGAGTTTTGAAAACATTTTATTCGTATTCATGAAATGTTAAGGATAAACTCAACTTGTAATGTTTAAACCATTTTTAGCAGTAAAATCCTAAAATATGGGACTGGAGATATAGCTCAGTTGGTAGAGTGCTTGCCTCGCATGCACAACACCCTGGGTTCAATCCCCAGCACCACCACCAAAAAAAAAAATCCCAGAATATAAAATGAATTAACATGGAACAGCTGTGGTTTAAAGAGAAGACAGGGATTCAAACACTCCAAAGTGGCATTTTCTCCTTACAGCCCCTCTCTTGCAGAACATTAAGAATACTGGAAATTAGCCAGGCGCGGTGGCTCAAGCCTGTAATCCCCACACTTAGGGAGGCTGAGACAGGAGAATCGTGAGTTCAAAGCCAGCCTCAGCAATGGCGAGGCGCTAAGTGACTCAGTGAGACCCTGTCACTACATAAAACACAAAATAGGGCTGGGGATGTGGCTCAGTGGTAGAGTACCCCTGAGTTCAATCCCCAGTACCAAAAAAAAAATACTGGAAATTACTATACTATACTATGACTTAGAGTTTTGTTTTTGTTTTATGGTTTCTTACCCCTAAGAGATGAGATTTAGAATAATTGTGTTATTTTGTTTCTTGATAATTAATCTTTGTCAAGTGGTTTTAGGCAGTGATTTCTGCCCTACACTATTAAATGAAAATCAGTTATATAATAAAGCAATAGTCTATAATTACAGAAGATCTAAATCTTACAATCATTTCATCACTTGTTTAGGTTTATAAACCAGGCAAAGCCTTTCCTTGGTAGAGTGAAAGAGTGGACTTTCTGTATATGTGGTAAAATAAAGAAGCCTTGGTTTATTTATTTATTTATTTTTCACTAGGGAACAGAGTTCAGAGGCTACAGAAACTGGAATTAGTGAAAATGAGGAGAACCCTGTGAGAATTATTTCTGTTACACCTGTAAAAAATATTGACCCAGTAAAGAATAAGGTAAAATTTATTTTATCTATTATCCATCTATCTTTGGGAGCTGGGAATTGAACCTTAGGACCTCATACATGCTAGGCAAGCACTCTACCACTGAACTACACCCCTAGGTCCTGTTAACATTTAACAAGTAGATTTTTCCTATGAAAGTTTTTATTATGATTTTGTGCTAGGGGTAAGAATTTCAACAGCCAATAGCTAAATCTACATACCACATTTTATACAAGTGTGTTTTTCACTCCCTGCAATACTTACTGTGCTTCTGCTCTCCGGAAATGATTCTGCCTGCATCTACCCACTTCATTTTATAAGAGTTTATGTGGTCACCCATGATAGTGTCCTTCTGCCACACTACTTTTCAATAGAAGTGAGAGTTTTTGAGATCTTACTTTCAAAAGTTCATTGACTCATGCCCAGAGGTCAGCACTCTGTTTTGTTTATATTGTTCTCCTCAAAGTTAAGTTTTTATAGTTTACCATTTATAAGTATGCTTGAGTTTTTACTTAACAGCCACATTCTTTGTTGTTGAACTTTAAACTATGTCACTCAGTTTTCTTAATTTTTTGGCAGCAGAAAAAGGAGAATAAGATATGGTAGGAGCATCAGACCTGACTTTAAATCCAGGCTATGCAACTTCTGGCTCTGTATTGACTTAGATTGCTTGACTTCTATAAGCTTTCATTCAACTATAAAGTGAGATTGGTAACTTTTTTTAGTGTGAGTGACTCTAAGATACTATTAAGTATTTCTTTTCCAACAAAATTATATTTTTGACATACTTACACTTTATTGCCCACTATGTATTTATGGTGCTCATCAAATGTTTTACATATTACTCTCAGGTATATAAAATAGTCATTCCAACTCTTCCTGTCTTTTCCTATCTGATCCCTTATTATGTGAACACAAACTGAATCAATAAGGATGCATTTTAGCTGGGCTCGGTTGCACACGCCTGTAATCCCAGCACTTTGGGAGGCTGAAACAGGAGAATCACCACTTCAAAGCCAGCCTCAGCAACGGTGAGGCGCTAAGCCACTCAGACCCTGTCTCTAAATAGGGCTGGGGATGTGGCTCAGTGGTCGAGTACCCCTCTGAGTCCAATCCCTGGGACCAAAAAAAAAAAAAAAAAAGGATGTATTTTAGATTAATCTCTCACTATCCAAATTTTTGCTACCTGCTCTCTGAAACACAGCGTATTAACGGATTCAGATAACAACAGGGGACCACCTATGTCAAAATTCTTAGAATCCGGAACCAGTACTTTTGAATATTATTGGGTCCTCACAAAGAACTAAGTAGGTTTGATATAAATAGATACAAAAATGCACAATGTTACAGATACTTAGAGTGCATATTAAAAAGTGGTACAAAGGGGAGGGGGCAGTGGCTCAGTGGTAGATTGCTTGCCTGGCATGCGTGGGGCACTGGGTTCGATTCTCAGCACCACATATAAATAAATGAATAAAATAAAGGTATTATGTCCATCTACAACTAAAAAAATATATATTTAAAAAAAAGAATCAGCCGGACGCTGTGGCTCACGCTTGTAATCCCAGCACTTAGGGAGGCTGAGACAGGAGGATCGCGAGTTCAAAGCCAGCCTCAGCAATGGTGAGGCACTAAGCAACTCAGTGAGACCCTGTCTCTACATAAAACACAAAATAGGGCTGAGGATGTGGCTCAGTGGTCGAGTGCCCCTGAGTTCAATCCCTGATACCAAAAAAAAAATCTATGCAGCAACAACAAAAAAGAAGTGGTACAGGGACTGCAGTTGTAGGTCAGTGGTAAAGCACTTGCCTAGTGTATGTGAGGCACTGGGTTCAATCCTTAGCCCCACATAAAAATAAATAAATAAAATAAAATCATTGTGTGTGTTTACAACTTTTAAAAAAAATTTTAAAAGAAGTGGTACAAGCCAGATGTGGTGGCACATGCCTGTAATCCCAACAGCTGAGAAGACTGAGGCAGGAGGATCGCAAGTTCAAAGCCAGCTCAAAAGCAAGGCACTAAGCAACTCAGCAAGATCCTATCTCAAAAAAAAATAATTGGGCTGGGGGTGTGGCTCAGAGGTTGATAACGTACCCCCCCAGAATGAAGAAGAAGAAGTGGTACAAGCCAGGGGCTGTGGCACATGCCTATAATCCCAGCGATTGAGAGGCTGGAGCAGGAAGATCACAAATTTGAGGCCAGCCAGGAAAACTTAGATCCTGTTACAAAATAAAATTTAAAAATGGGAAAGGAATACTGGGGATGTAGCTAAATGGTGAAGCAGGCATATGTGAGAACATGGGTTTGATCCCAAGTTCTACAAAAAATAAGGACTAAAATTTCTTGCTAACCAATTTCTCAGAGATTGATGTATAAACCAGTGTATTGGCTTCTATATATGGAGATTACTCAGCAAATTGGATGTGTATGTTTAAAATCTGTACATTTTTTCTAATTATTTACTCTGTGAGGGAAAGTGAAATATGACGGATAAATAAGGGAGATAATTAAAAGAAGAACCAAGACACATACATCCCAGGATTCTCCCTGAAGTGACATTGCCAATGTTATTTTTCTCAGTACCTGAGACAACTGCTTCCCTCTTTTTCACTTGGCTTTACTTGACCCCTTTTTACATATGTATATATACTAATTGTCATAAGTGTGTGTGATCAGTGCATGATTCTAATGTTTTCTTTTAAGCATTTTAATCTATATTATCTCCTGTTTTTCTCCTTTCTTTTGCCACTACAAAAAATGTTGCAATGATTTTTTTTTTTTTTTTTTTTTTTTTTTTGTGGGAGCTTGAGGACACACTGGGGATTGAACTCAGGAGTATTTATCAGTGAGCTACATCCCCCATTCCTTTTCATTTATTTATTTTATTGTGAGACAAGATTTTGGTAAGTTGTTGAGGCTAGTTTCAAACTTGTGATTCTCTTGTCTTGGCCTCTCAAATTTCTGAGTTTATATTATGGACTTGAGACATTTCCATATTGATTCCCTGAAAGAATGAAACACTTGACATTTCTGTCAATAAGGTAGAGAGTATTTTTTTCCTCTACAAATCTACCAACAGTTATAAAGTTCTTTTTTACTTTCTTCAATCTTAAGTATTGACAGTAATGCCCCACTATTAATTTAATTTTCATTTCTCTGACTGCCAGTGTTTGTTAATATTTGAATGTGCCCTTCTGTAAATTGCCTGTTGATATTTTGCCTTTTTTTTTTTTGTACCAAGGATTGAGCTCAGGGGCACTTGACCACTGAGCCACATCCCCAACCCTGTTTTTTGTTTTATTTAGAGACAGGGTCTCACTGACTTGCTTAGCGCCTCCCCGTTGCTGAGGTTGGCTTTGAATTTGCGATTCTCCTGTGTCAGCCTCCCAAAGTGCTGGGATTAAAGGCTTGCGCCACTGCACTGGGCGTTGTTAACATTCTTTCTTCCAATCCAATAACCATACAGTAGTCAAAGTTGTTTTATTAAAGTGCAGTTTGGGTTATGTTCATCCTCTGGTTATGAATTACTTTCTTCAGCACTAGGAAAAAGTTCACACTTTTACATATCCTATAAAGCACTCATGAAGCAGTCCATGCCTGCTTCTACTTTGTGTTAAGCCACACTACCAACACTCCTTATGGTCAGAGTTCCTTAAATCTAGAAAGCTCTGTCTCTTCGGGTATGTTATGCTATTCCTCTGTCTAGAATTCTTCATTTTTCATATGACAGTGTTCTGCTTTCATGTTTTTCAATAATAGTCTCCTGAAAAGAACTGGTTAGAAATTGATATGTGATATTTAAAATAGAAATTAACTCGCCTGTCACACTTACGTACGTGAGGATGGGAATCACATCTGTTTTGTTCCCTAATCTATGTCCAGCAGCCACCACACATAAAAGTCGGTTAAATGAATGGTTCCTACTTGGAGTTTAATAGTAGTAGTGGATTGTAGTAGAGCTGGGGCTGTGGCTCAGTTGTAGAGCCCTCTCCTATCATATACAAGGTCCTAGGTTCTATCCCTAGCACTGCAAAAATGGGGAGAAAAAAAGGTGGTCATGGTGGTCCATGTTGTTTTGCCTAGGAATCTTCTTTCCCTTTTCAAGATTACTTTGCATATCTGTTCTCATTTCACTTTAATCCTTGTGGTCCACCTTACTCTGGTCCTTGCATTCTCTTAAAGTTCTCTTAATCCATTCTCTGCAAGGTTTAACATTTATGTATACCCTGGAATAAATGGTGATTTGTAGATTTTCTCTCTTAAGTAGTTAATCTCGTAAGTTTTCTTTTAACATGAAGATTTATAATATTTTTCCCATCACTTCTTGGCATTTTGGCTAAGATGAAGCGTAGTATTTTCCTCCAGTCATTCTGGAATGATTTTCTGGGCAAAATGAAAATTGAAAAGGTACAATGTAATTTTTTTGGATGAGAGTGTTCCTGTTTCCCTTTAATCAATCAGAATTATGTCAACCAAATTATAACTGATGGGCTAGGGGTGTATCTCAGTGGCAGAGCACTTACCTGTCATGTGTGAGGCACTGGGTTTTATTCTTAGCGCACATAAAAAAGAATCGACAAAGGCATGCTGTCCATCTACAACTACAAAAATTTTTAAAAAAAAATTATAACTGATTCCTAAATATCATTTTTATATATATATATTGTGTCACTTGAATTCTGAAAACCTTTGTTTATCCTTTATTGTTGTTTTTATTTTTGGTGCTGGGGACTAAACCCAGGGCCTCATGCCTTTACTACTGAGTAAACCTTAGTACTTTACTACTGAGCCACATCTTCAGCCCAAACCATTATTTATCCTAAAATCCATTATATATGTTATGGTAAAATGAGATTCTATTACTTTGAACAATTTTAGATGACTTAATGCTAAAAAGGGAAAAGGAGGGGCTGGGATTATGGCGCAGTGGTAGCGGGACGCATAAGGCACTGGGTTTGATCCTCAGCACCACATAAAAATAAAAAAAAAATAAAGATATTCTGTCACCTACAACTAAAAAATAAACATTTTTTAAAAATAAATAAATAAATAAAAAGGGAAAAGGAAATACATAGCAAAAACAGATTGATGATTTTTGCCATAATAACACAAAAGTTTGAATGGCATTAGAAATTAAAGAGCTTCATATCACTGAACTATAAAGATTATTTGTAAGATGCAAGATAAGAAAATACATACTGAATTATGAAAATACTGTTTTGAGGACTGGGGTTGTGGCTTGGTGGTAGAGCGCTTGCCTAATACTGTTTTAAAAAGTGATGAATTTAGAGCATGCCATCAATGAGAAGGAGTGTGTATTATAGTAAAACCACGTAGATTTTTTCTTTCTTTCTTGTGTACTGCCTAGGCTTTTTTGGGGGGAGGGGGTGGAGTACTGGAGATTGAACTCAGGGGCCCTCAACCACTGAGCCACATCCCCAGCCCTTTTTGTATTTCATTTAGAGATAGAGTCTGACTGAGTTGCTTAGCGCCTCGCTGTTGCTGAGGCTGGCTTTAAACTCAAGATCCTCCTACCTCAGCCTCCTAAGCCACTGGGATTATAGGTGTGTGCCACTGCACCTGACCTACCTATGCATTTTAATATATATTTACTGAGCACATAGTGTGTGTTAAGCATCAAAGTAGACACCAGGCACAGTCCCCCTCCTCAAAGAACTTAGTTTCCCAATGAGATATAAACAGTTCACTAGAAGCCCCGGAATCCCAACTCCTTTTAAATATTCTTTTCTAGTGCCAGTCATTGATATTTAAGTAATCTGTGTTTACAGAATTTTTTTGTGGTCTTTTAGGAAATAAATTCTGATCAGGCTACCCAGGGCAATATCAGCAGTGACCGGGGAAAGAAGAGAACAGTAACAGCAGCTGGTGCAGAGAATATCCAACAAAAAGCAGATGAGAAAGTAGAAGAATCAGGGCCACCTGCCCCTTCCAAACCCAGGAGAGGACGTCGACCCAAGTCTGAATCTCAGGGCAATACAACCAAAAATGATGATGTAAATAAACCCACTAATAAGGGAAGGAAGAGAGCTGCAGTCAGTCAAGAAAGCCCTGGGGGTCTGGAAGCAGGTAATGCCAAAGCACCCAAACTGCAAGATGTAGCCAAAAAGGCGGGACCAGCGGAGAGACCGATTGACCTACAAAGGTAATGTGCACTATTCTTTCCTAACTTAAATTAAATTCTTGGTGTCAGCCATTCCAAACAACTGAGTTATTTGGGAGTAAAAACTGCATTTGGTTTTCCTGCAAAAATTATGACATTTATTTTCATCTCATCTCTATTTTTAAAGCACTGATTTGAAGAAAGATCTTCTCCCCTCCCTCCCACCTCTGGTTAATTTTTACTTAACCAGGGATCAGAATCTCATTCCCTGTAGGAAAATGGGATTCCATCTAACCTGTTAATAGAACTAACACACATTTTTCCTGGTTTTTGTTTGTTTGTGTTTAGTAAACTAAAATATATTTGTTTACCTAGCCCAGAATACAGATCTTATTTTGCTATTTATAACTTCCTTTTGTCATAGTGTCCTATGATTTTTCTCCAATATCATTTTTGAAAGTATAGATTAAAAAATTGATTTCAACTCCATAAATGTTAGCATTATAAGCAGGACTGATAGCAGCACTTAATAGTAGAAAGCAAAAGCTTCTTGATTAGTGTTTTATTAACAGCTATAGAAATGAAATCATTTTGGTTTGCTTTGTATCCTGTCTACATCTTTTCTAAGTGCGTTTTTCTACTTCTGTCCCCAAGGTAAAAAGAAAACTCTTCGCAAAGGGAGAAAATGAAGGCCAAACAGAAGCGGGCTGCAGCTTCTGCAGGAATGTGGACTCAGACAGGCTGTCCCTGCACAGAGAACACAGTTCACTCCAGAACATACACTTTCTGCCTTGAAAACTGAGAGAAACTATGACTTCTTTTTCACATGACCACAGTCCTATGATGGAAATGTACAGCAGAAACTCGAGAGAGGCTAAAAGCAACTCTATTCTCCCTCCCCCCAGACTTTTCTTGTGAAAAGTCAATAATTAAGCAAATTGCTTAACATTTGGTTCCAGTTCCTGCATATCTGGAGTTTCAATGCATAATACACCATTAATTTCCATGCTGCAGTTTTTATTTTAAAGAAAGTAACAAGTTGTCCTTACACTGACACTGAAAATTCATCCATTCTAGAGCCATGAATTCCCATGTTACACAAGAAAGAAATAGAAGTCTACTGAAATATTTTTTTTTTTAGAAGAAAAGAGATCAAATATTTCTTTGTTTTTCCTTTTGGAAACTTTTATGTATAATTCTTTCTGCCTGTCTACTTTTCTGCAAAAATGAGATGTACAGATTTCAGTTCCCTGCGATGAAAAGTGATGTGGTGGCAATTTTATAAATGTTGCTTTCTGATTTTTATCAGAGTGAGAAAATAATTAAAATTATTATTGATTTGCAAGTAGTAAACACTTCATATTTTGATTTCCCTCCATTTTAGTTTAATATAATTTGCAATACATGTACATATTGTTTGTTTCATAAAGCATATCACTTTAAAATGGTTTTTACTCCTATGATTATGTTGGAATATTTGGAATTTTAAAGGAGTAAGACTGTCCAGCATTTGGTTTTATAATGTTTGTCACCAGATTTTTATTATTAATGTAAAAAAAAGTCAGTTTTTTAAACATAGTTGGACTGGCAGCTTTGTAAGGAAAATTGGAGGTGTTTAGGATTACTATCAGTTTTCAGCATTGTGCTATTGGGAAATAAGTGTTTTTGTCTGATGTTCTGGGCTCAATTTTTATCTTTATTTTAGGGATAAATGTTGCATCAATATATTATGTTTCTTGGCATTGTGCAGCATAGATAATGTGTACACTTTTTGTGTACACATAATCATATTTAAGTTTTTTGCATAAAATAAATGCTTCTAGATGTCATATGGCAGTCTTTTTTAATCTTTTTATATTATGCTTTATTGTGAATTTTTTATGTGAAAGGGCTAAAGTCATTAACCAAGAACATGATTAGAGTCAGCTCTCCATCATCTATAGTGACTGGGCTTAGTTTGTGGTAATCATAAACTTAAACAAAATAATGAAGACATGCTGATTCAGGAGGACTTTGAAATTTGTCCTTTTTATGCTCAGTTATATTCTGCCCCCTCTGTACACTTAGACTCATCCCCAAAGCCCTAGAAGAGTGTGCTTTTTCTTACACATACCTAGTGTGGGTTGGCAGAAACAAGCAATATTTGCATTATACCTTGATCTTAAACTATGTTCTACATAGGATGTAAAACAAACAAATTGTCAAAAAAGGAAGAATATTAAGAATGAAATTTGGTGGTAAAGTAAATGTCACTAATGTTCTCATAGATAATCAAGAGTTGGCTGTTAGTGAGTGAAAGATGGGTAATTCTTTTCAGTGCTTATACATAACACACAGGTATTAGAAGATGGTTAGGGAACGCTGGATACCAATGATACAAAACGGTATCTTCTAAAAGTGCAGAAAAGTCCTTTCTTCTTTTGCCTTTTCATAACCCTTTTAAAAGTATAAAGTATTGCCTCCAACATGCTGAAAAAGAATATCTATGCAGAAGTTTCGGTAAAGTCCCTCAAGCAGTCAGTGGGTGTGTTCTATTGAGAAAGTTCAAGGTTCCCTTAGCATCAGATAACTTAATTCTTTTTTTATTTTGAGGTGCTAACGATACAACCAAGAGCCTCCCATGTCCTAGGCAAATGCTCTAACACTGAGCTACATCCCTAATCCTGACACCTTGATTCTTATGAGCTCAAATTTGCCAGGTGTGGTGGCACACACCTCTAATCTCAGCAACTGGGGAGGCTGAGGCAGGAGGATCACAAGTTCAAAGTCAGCCTCAGCAATTCAGTGAAGCCCTATTTCAAAATGAAAAGGGGCTGGGAGATGTGGCTCAGTAGTTAAGCGCCTCTGGTTTCAATCTCCAGTAAGGAGCTCCAGTTTGTCACCAACAGAAAGTACATTGATGGTAATCTAGTAAATCGGATGCTGTGCAATTAGTCAAAAGCAGTAAGAAAGTTCCTAAGTATTGAGTCATATTACACAAAATGTAGCAGCGCCATTTGCATCTATTTATGGCTCTTTAGATGTCTGCAAGAGAGGAGTTCACTAAAGGATCTGTTGTTCATAGGTATATAAATGGGCCACCCATGATTTTGTTAAATGACACAAGTGTCTGGCACTAAGGGAGAGTATTAAAAAAAAAAATGGTAGAAAGATTAAGCTAATGGGGAGGGACTTAAGGGAATTTATCAGTTTTCCTTTGAAAAGGAAAATGTAAAATCTCTTAGGAATTTGGTATTTACATCTCAGAGAAATACAACACAAAAGTGCAGACTTATATTTGAAAATTGATGTTAACCCTTTGTGTCTAGTTTGAAGCTTCTTGTATTTGTCTAAAACTACAAGCCAGAATTTTGTATCTCCTTTGATAAAAAGTGTGTATAATATAGTTTTGCATATTCTTGTGCTGCACATGGGCTGAATTTTTAGAATTTTTTTAAAGACTTGAAGCAGAACCTTGTAATTTGTGTAAATGACAAGTGTAAAATCTTACCATAAAATGCTAAAAATATGCACTGTTTCAAATAAAACGAAGAAATGCAGCATTATATAGTAGTGTGGAGCCCTGAATATTCATGTCCACCCAGGTATGCCAAAAGTTGATGAAATGTCTTTGTATATTTTCCATTTAGGTTCTGGAGTCTGCATAATCTGATAAATCAAATGCCACCTTCATACTTCATGCTAGGGAGTGCTCCCATCTGGCTTCTGGTAACTGAGGAAGAACATAATGGATGATAATTGTGATGGACATTTGGAAAAAAAATAAGAGCTTGTTCTTTAACCTAAGAACTTAAAATTACCCTTTCAGTCATACTATCCTATTGTACATCTATTTATCACAAATCTTGGACATGTATATATTAGTTTAATAGCTAGTTCATGAACAGAACAGATTACACACAATTATCTGGAATAACAGGTTAACAAAATGAGTTAAGAGGAGCTGTCACGCCTAGTTTTATACTTTACCTTTAATGGATTTATCTTTCACACCCTGATGCTTGTACAGTTGGCCCCTTTATGAGCTCCACAACCATGAATTCAGCCAACTGCTGATGGAATATATTTGGGCAGAGGGAACTGCACCCGTACTGAACATGTACAAATATTTTTTCCTTATTCCTAAAACAATGCAATATAATGACTTTTCACATAACATTTACATTGTATTACATCCTATAAGTAATCTAGAATGATGTGAGGTGGGGAGGATGGGTTAGTCACATGCAAGTGCTACTTCATTCTATAGAACAGACTTGAGCCTCTATAGATATGGGTTTCTCCGGGAGGTCTGGGAACCTATTAACCCCCCACAAATACCCAGGGACAACCATACTGTCAAGATTCCTCTTTTCACTTTTGTCGCCTATCTCTGTTTTTGTTTCTTTTTTGGTACTGGGGATTGAACCCAGGGTTCTTTACCACTGAGCTACATCCCTATCCTTTTTTATTGTTGAGACAGGGTCACACTAAGTTGCTGATGGTCTTGCTAAATTGCTAAGGCTGGCCTGAAATTTGTAGTCTTCCTGCCTCAACTTCCTGAGTTGCTGTGATTACAGGCGTGTGCAACTATGCCATTTGTCTTCACTATTCTCATAGACTGTCGAAATAAACCATTCTGCCAGCAGTGTAGCATTTCAGAGAGCAGGGTTTGCAGGCTGCCTAGGTGGTAATAGTGGCAGCCTCTCCAGGTACCACCCATTTAGTTAGTTTCACCCATTTAGTCAGTTTCTGAAACTTTTTTGCAGTATTGAGGATTAAATCCAGAAGTGCCAGAAGTGCTCAACCACTGAGCTACATCATCAACCCCCTTTTTCATTTTGAGACAGAGTCTCAAGGCCAGAGACATTACAGAGGCTGGCCTCAAACTTGTTGGGACCCTCCTGCCTCAGTCCCCAGAGTGGCTGAGATTACAGGTGTGCCTGGTTTATCTTGCGACTTTTTTTTTTGGTACTGGGGATTGAACTAAGGGGCACTCGACCACTGAGCCACATCCCCAGCCCTATTTTGTGTTTTATGTAGAGACAGGGTCTCACTGAGTTGCTTAGCACCTCGCCATTGCTGAGGCTGGCTTTGAACTCAAGATTCTCCTCAGCCTCCCTAAGCTCTGGGATTATAGGTGTGCGCCACCCTGGCTTATCTTTTTTTTTTTTTTTTTTGGTACTGGGGATTGAACTCAGGGGTACTCGACCACTGAGCCACATCCCCAGACCTATTTTGTGTTTTATGTCGAGACAGGGTCTCACTGAGTTGCTTAGCACCTCACCATTGCTGAGGCTGGCTTTGAACTCATGATTCTCCTGTCTCAGCCTCCCTAAGTGCTGGGATTACAGGCTTGAGCCACCGCGCCCGGCTCTGGCTTATCTTGAGACTTTTTGAAAACCCTTATTTGTCCCCCAAGGAAAGTCCTAAGACGCTCCTTTCTCAGAAGGGATTGGTAACTTTACTATTTGGTCACACCTGCCCTGTGATGGAATGTGCCCTCCAAGAGAACAATCAGCTTAAGGAATAAGAGCCAGTCCCTTTGCAACTCACCTTGGTGGAAGAGCTGAAAGGCAAGACATACCTTACAACTATTTTACTCGTGACCATTTTATAGAAGCTTTTTGTTTTGTTTTTTTTTGGTACCATGGATTAAATTCAGGGGCACTCGACCACTGAGCCACATCCCCAGCCCTATTTTGTGTTTTATGTAGAGACAGGGTCTCACTGAGTTGCTTAGCTCCTTGCCATTGCTGAGGCTGGCTTTGAACTCACGATTCTCCTGTCTCAGCCTCCCTAAGTGCTGGGATTACAGGCATGTGCCACTGCGTCTGGCTTTTATACAGCCTCTTTTTGATGTAACATATAGAATATGCCCAGGGGCTGGGGTCTCTGCATTACATTGCCTATTTACCCAGTGGGCCTGCCCATAAAGGCTTATAATTAGGGCTGGGATTGTGGCGCAGTGGTAGCGTGCTTGCCTAGCATGCGTGAAGCACCGGGTTCGATCCTCAGCACCACATAAAAATAAAATAAAGATACTCTGTTCACCTACAACTAAGAAAATTTTAAAAATTAAAAAAAAAAAAGGCTTATAATTATGAGCAACACAGTGTGTCTTTTTAGAAGTCATGGCTCATAAAGATATATAAATGAGATGGATTCCCTTTTTCCTCTCTCCACACAAACACAGGTGGGAAGTTTATTGATCACAAGGCACCTACCACACCATGATAGTCAATCATGGACCAAAGCTGAGTGGAAAACTTTCAAAATTTTTTTTATAAACTCAAGTCCAGTATGGTGAAACATGCCTATAATCCAAACAATTGGACGGCTGAGGCAGGAAGATTCAGTTCAAGTCCTACCTGGGCAATTTAGTGAGACTCTAAGCAACTAAGCAATATCCTGTCTCAAAAATATAAAAAAGGCCAGGAGTGATGGTGCACGCCTGTAATCCCAGCAACTCAGGAGGTTAAGACAGGAGGATCATGAGTTCAAAGCCAGCCTCAGGAACTTAGTGAGACCCTGTCTCTTAACAAAAATAGTTTTAGAAAGGGCTGGGGATGTTGCTCAGTGATTAAGCACCCTTGGGTTCAATCCCCAGTACCAAAAAATAAATAAAAATAAAAAGGACTGGGACTGTAACTCAGTGATAGAGTGCCCCTGGACTTAATTCCCAGTACTATAATGGGGGGAGTGTTATAAATTCAAATATCACATCATTTCTAGTCTCCTAATCCAACCCTTTGATCACAGTTGAAGGGAAGTGTTTGTTGTCCAAAGACCTGATCTTCATTGATGCATGATTTCTATTTTACCAATAATTCAGTGTTGTTTTTTTTACAGGGGTAAGGGTACTTAAATTTTACAATTACTATGAAAAGATGAAGGAAATTACAAATATTCCATAACGATTAGGTGGGAATAAGAGGAAAGGTACTGTGCAAACACATGGCCTTCACTGCCATTTGGCTATGGAGAGAAAAGGATTCTGAAAGGATCAGATTAGAAAGGTTTTTGCCTGAGTTCACCTGCATTTTAATATCTCTGCTTATGATTAATATTCTCCAGCAATGGTAATGGAGCAGAGAGGCCCAGCAAGGGCTAGCATTGCAACCAGGTGCCTTTGGAAAGCTGAGTCACAAAAGCACAGACTGCTCAAATGCAAGAAAAGTATTTGCTCTGTGAATTCAGGTAGGAACCTCATAAGGCAGGTTGAATACCTGTGCCTATGAAGTGGCAGCAGTGAGGTGCTGATAGAAATGTGCTTCAACACAAATGGAGGATCCAGAAGGCCACAGCTGGCTGTGCTGGAGAAGGGCTCCGAGGAGACCTCACCCCTTTCTGGGAACTCCAAAGGGAAAGCAGGCTAAGGCAGCCCAGCTGGGACACTCTGGAGGTAAGCGCCCCACACAGGAGCACGCAAGCCTGGCACCAGGCCTTCCTCAGGTTGAAACTGGTTGTGAAAAGCCGAAGTATTTTTCTACTTAGAATTTTTTTCCCTGAAGAACTGGGAATTGAACACAGGGGCACACTACCACTGAGCTAAACTCCAAGCCCTTTCCATTTCATTCTTTTTTTTTTTTTTTTTTTTTTGGTACCGGGGATTGAACTCAGGGGCACTCAACCACTGAGCCACATCCCCAGCCCTATTTTGTGCTTTATGTAGAGACAGGGTCTCACTGAGGTGCTTAGCGCCTCGCTGTTGCTGAGGCTGGCTTTGAACTCACGATTGTCCTATCTCAGCCTCCTAAAGTGCTGGGATTACAGGTGTGCGCCACCGTGAGCAGCGTATTTCCATTTTTTATCTTGAGACAGGGTGAGCTAAAACTTGGAATCCTGCCTTAGCCTCTCAGTCACTGGGATGTGAGCCTCCACTCCTTCGGAATTAAATTTAGTGCCTGGCATGGCGATAGGCCCCTGTAGTTAGTCCCAGCTACTTGGGAACTGAAATAAAGGATAATTTAAGCTCAAGAGTTCAAAGCCGGGCTGGGATTGTAGCTCAGTGGTAGAGCGCTTGCCTGGCATGCGTGAGGCCCTGGGTTTGATCCTCAGCACCACATACAAAGCAATAAAATAAAGATATTGTGTCCATCTACAACTAAAAAAATATTTAAAAAAAAAAGAGTTCAAAGCCTGCTTGAGCAACATAGTAAGACAACCTTCTAAGAAACGGAGAAAAAACAAACCTTCACTCAACTCTAATTTGTAATTAGTTTTGTAGTTTTGGGGATCAACCTAGGACTTCATACATGAAGGCAAGTGGTCTACCACTCAGCCACATCCCAAGCCCTTTTTTTTAAAAAAAATATTTTTTAGTTGCAGGTGGACAGAATATCTTTATTTTATTTTATTTATTTATATTTTTTTAATATTTTTTTAGTTATAGATGAACACAATGTCTTTATTTCATTGCTTTGTATGTGGTGCCGAGGATCGAACTCAGGGCCTCACGCATGCGAGGCAAGCGCTCTACCGCTGAGCTACAATCCCAGCCCTCTTTATTTTATTTTTATGTGGTGCTGAGGATCGAACCCAGGGCCTCACGCATGCTAGGCGAGCACGCTACCACTGCGCCATAACCCCAGCCCCACCCCAAGGCCTTTTTAAATTTTAAGACGGGGTCTTGGAATATGTCCAGGCTAGCCTTGAACTTGGGATCCTCCTGCCTCACCCTCCTGAGTCACTGGGATTCCAGGCTATTCCACTGGCCCACCTTCATTCCCTTTTGTAACCACCCAATTGCTCCTAGATTTAGCTCAGCACCCTTTACCTTTTACAGAAGCTGTTAATCCCACTATTTGATCAGTCCTGCTTAGAGATTAGATGAGAGCAAACCAACCAAGAGCTGCAACTATTTCCTACAGAAAGTGACCAGCTCCAGCCTGCTCAATCTTTGTGATACATCTAATGTCACTGATGCTACCCCTCCTTAATCCCACTTCCTCTGATCCTCTTGTTTATTTCTCCAACACAGACCTAATTCATTTGACATTAACTGAGTGCCTATTATGTGCCATGAGAGTAATAACATTGTTTATTAAATTTACAATAAGCTGAGGTACAGAACTAACAAAAACCTAAGGTAGAATATACAGAAGTACTAGAATACTTGAATCCTATGGGAGATTTGGGAAGGTTCATGGAAGCAGTGGCATTTGGAAGTGGATTTGAAGGATAAAATTTCAGTTTATAAAGGGCTGGGGTGTAGCTCAATTCCAGAGCATTTGCCTAGCATGCCCAATAACCTGTGTCCCCTGCTCACCACCCCGAAAACAACAAAAAGCAAAAAGAAACAAGATTTCAACTTACAAAATGGAAGACAGTCATATTCCAAAAGAAGAAGAAATAATTTTAAATGCATAGAGGCAGGACACACAATGCACAGAGAAGCCCTGCAATACAGAGAAGATGGAAGAACCTTCAGCATGTACTTTTCTAAAAGGAATGAATAGTAGCCGGGCGCGGTGGCGCAAGCCTGCAATCCCAGCACTTACGGAGGCCGAGACAGAAGAATCAAGAGTTCAAAGCCAGCCTCAGCAATGGCGAGGCACTAAGCAACTCAGTGAGACCCTGTCTCTACATAAAACACAAAATAGGGCTGGGGATGCAGCTCAGTGGTCGAGTGCCCCTGAGTTCAATCCCTGGTACCAAAAAAAAAAAAAAAAAAAAAAAGAATGAATAGTGGTTACGTAAACAAAAGCTTGTCCCTGTATGTACTTGAGAAATGAGCTTTTTAAACTGTTTCTTCAGATGATTTCCATATAAATAAAATAAATGTGTATAAATTCGTAAATTAAGAAATAGTATTCAAATACACACACACACACACACACACACACACACACACACACACAGAGTACCGGAGATTGAACTCAGTGGTTCTTGAGTTCTTGGGGGTTCTACAATCTGCTCTGAGAAATGAAAATTTGGCAGTCGTAAAACTAACCCTTCAGGGGCTGGGATTGTGGCTCAGCGGTAGAGCGCTTGCCTCGCATGCGTGAGGCCCTGGGTTCGATCCTCAGCACCACATACAAAGCAATAAAATAAAGACACTGTGTCCATCTACAACTAAAAAAATATTAAAAATAAAAAACTAACCCTTCATCTTCCAATACGGATTTGTCGTTATATTCAGTCACATCTACTACCAGTATTTGTTGTCTTACAAGGGTTGTTCGTGAAGAGGCCGTTCTAGTTCTTTGATGGGTTGTTTTTTGTTTTCTTCAGTGCTTTTTTTTTTTTCTTCAACCTCTCTGGGTTGCCTAGCACATGAGGGCTGGCACTGGGGAAAAAACAAAAAAACAAGCAATCGAAACAAAAAACCAGACCAGTCTCTTCACAAACCACCATTGCAAGGCAACAAATTCTCCTTAGATTCCCTGTTTGACTCTTCTGTGTGAGGGGAGCAGGTGCTGGGCGCTGGACTCGGGACTGGCACCTGGTAGACAAGCACTCCACCACTCAGCCTCACCCGGCTTTTCATTTTGAGATAAAGTCTCACTAAATTGCTGTGTCTGGCCTCAGACTGGAGATCCTCCAGCCTCACCTTCCCAAGTGTCTGGGGACACAGGTGTGTGCCACTGTGTCTGGCTCTACACAGCATATTGACAAACATACTGTCATTTCATTCTTCAAAAGCACTTTCAAAACCACTAGTTTGTATTACTATCTTTGCATTCATCGATTTAAAACGTGTAATTTCCTAAGTTAATTACTTAGCTTTCTTATGTGGTCTACTCCCACTCTCCCTATTTATGTCTTAGTATTTTGGTGTAAGTCTCATAAAAATAGTTTATAACTATACAGTCATTGGTTACCTAGTGGGTACACTTCAATTTTTTTACATATCTGTTTCCTCAAATGAATAATTTTCTATTTGACTAACTTTCTATTTTTTATATATATTTGGAGGCGGGGTACTGGGGATTGAACTCAGGGGCACTCGACCACTGAGCCACATCCCCAGCCCTATTTTGTGTTTTATGTAGAGACAGGGTCTCACTGAGTTGCTTAGCGCCTCGCCATTGCTGAGGCTGGCTTTGAACTTGCGATTATCCTGCCTCAGCCTCCCAAAGTGCTGGGATTATAGGCGTGTGCCACCGTGCCTGGCTTCTATTACATTTCTATAGTTCTACTGTTGCCAATTGTTTCCTTGCACTCCATTAATCCCAATGTAATTTCATCCATGATAAAATATACACAAAAATCTGTTGCTTCCTTTGCTTTGTTGCTCTTATCCTTCTGGTCCTCTCTCCAATGGAGCACTACACTCAGGACTAATGCTGAGCTGGCATTCTGGATTCTCTTCACTCATCCAACAAATAACCAGCTCTTCTGTTGTAGCCCATGTTTCCTTTTTTTTTTTTTTTTTTAATATTTTTATTAGTTGTAGATGGAACTTTATTTTATATATTTATATGTGGTGCCAAGAATCAAACCCAGTACCTCTCACATGCTAGTTAAGTGCTTTACCACTGAGCCACAACCCCAGCCCAGTTTTTCTTTTTGGTACTGGTGATTGAACCCAGGACATCTTCACCACTAAGTTACATTCCAGGTCCTTTTAATTTCTTTAGTTTGAGACAGAGTCTAAGTTGCTGAATCTGTCCTGGAACTGTAGTCCTCCAGCCTCAGCCTCCTAAATTGCTGGGAGTGCAAGTTTCTACTGCATGCCTGCTCCTTCACTTTAGTGGTCTATGTAGAGGTGTTTCCTGAGAAGATGCTGATGGAATACAAAACTTGAGACCTTGAACATCTGAAAATGTCTTTATTCCCCCACCCGACACCTCAACTAGAGATGGAATTCCTGGTTAGAAATGCTTTCAGTATGCCAGGCGCGGTGGCGCATGCCTATAATCCCAGCACTTTGGGAGGCCAAGACAGGAGAATCCCAAATTCAAAGCCAGCCTCAGCAATGGTGAGGCACTGAGCAACTCAGTGAGACCCTGTCTCTACATAAAACACAAAATAGGGCTGGGGATGTGGCTCAGTGGTGGAGTGCCCCTGAGTTCAATCCTCAGTACCAAAAAAAAAAAAAAGCTTTTCAGTAAAAATAGAAGTCACCACTTCATTATCACATAGCTTTCAAAATGGTCCTTTCCCAACTCATTTAGTGCCCCCAACTCCAAACAGCTTTTAGTCCTTCTAATTTGTACTATTTTTGGTACAAAAAAACATCCCTAGCCGGGCGCAGTTGCGCAAGCCTGTAATCCCTACACTTTGGGAGGCTGAGACAGGAGAATCATGAGTTCAAAGCCAGCCTCAGCAACAGTAAGGCGCTAAGCAACTCAGTGAGACCCTGTCTCTACATAAAACACAAAATAGGGCTGGGGATGTGGCTTAGTGGTCGAGTACCCCTGAGTTTAATCCCTGGTACCAAAAATAAATCCCTTACAGGCTGAAGTGTAGTTCTGTTTTCCATGAATGAGGCCCTCAGTTCAATTCCTAGAACCATAAAAGGATCTTTTATTTTTTCAGAGCTGAGGATTCAACCCATGGACACATGCATGCTGGGCACATGCTTTACCAATGAGTCGAGTCACACAGCCAGCCCCACTTATGAGTCCTTTTACATATACTGTACTTGGCAGTTGATGGGGTATTTAACAGTGAAGAGTGTTCTTCAGTTCTTGGGAGTTTGAAGTATGTATGTTTGATACTTTGCTTCATTCTATTTCCTTCAGGAAATTTCTGTCAGTCAAGCCAGGCATGGTGGTGCACACCCGCAGCCCCAGAGACTTGTGAGAGTCAGGCAGGAGGATCAAAAGTTTGAGACCAGCCTGGGCAACTTAACAAGATCCCGTCTCAAAAAACAAGAGCTAGGCCGGTCACGGTGGCGCATGCCTGTAATCCCTGCATTTTGGGAGGCTGAGACAGGAGAATCGCGAGTTCAAAGCCAGCCTCAGCAATGTCGAGGCACTAAGGAACTCAGTGAGACCCTGTCTCAAAATAGGGCTGGGGATGTGGCTCAGTGGTCAAGTATCCCTGAGTTTAATCCCCAGTACCAAAAAAAAGCCAAAAACAAACCAACCAAAAAAAACAAACAAGAGCTAGGAATGTAGCTTAGTGGTACAGTACCCCTGGATTCAATCCCTAGTACCTAAAACAAGCCATTTCTATCAGTCAGATGGACTTTCTGAAGAGGTCCTCTAATCTTTCCTGCCTCTTTTCCTCTCCTCTTCCTTCCTTTCTCCCCACCCCTTTCAGTAATGAGGATTGAATCCAGAGCCTTGGGCAAGCATTCCACCACTGAGCCACATCCTCAACCCTTCCAATTTCCTTTAAAATTTTTCCCACCATTTCTACTGGCATAAAAACAGACATAGCCTGGCATAGTGGCACATACTTGTAATCCCAGTGGCTAGTGAGGCTGAGGCACCGCGTCTGGCTCTTCTTTTTCTTTGGAAGGTGGGTATCAGGGATTGAACTCAGGGGCACTCGACCACTGAAGCCACATCTCCAGCTCTATTTTGTGTTTCATTTAGAGACAGGGTCTCACCGAGTTGCCTAGTGCTGAGGCTGGCTTTGAACTCACAATCATCCTGTCCCAACGTCCCGCGGCACTGGGATTACAGGCATGTGCCATCATGCCCAGTCTGGCTCTTCTATCCTTCAAATTTCAAATCTTTTAACTAATTTCTATTTGACCTCTAATAGTTAACTTACAAGATATTATTTTTAGGTATTCTATACTTTTTTCATGGACACAATCTTTTTAAAAATTCCTTATTTTCAGATTGGCTTCTCCTCGTATTGGTCATTATCAGTGAAGCAATCATCAACAATCTGGGGATTCTTTCTGTTTACTTAGTTTTTTGATGCTGGGGATCAAACCCTGGGTCTTGTGCACACCAGGCAAACATTCTACTGCTGTACTTCACCCCCAGCTGTCTGGTGAATCTTAAATTTGTTCATTTTTTCAAGTTCACTCAGATGAACTCAGATTTATCAATGAAAATCTTCAAATGAATCCCTTTGAAGGTCTTTTCCTTGGGTCCACAATGACTCTAGGGAAGGATTTCCTCTCCTTTTTTTTTTTTTTTTTTTTTGGTACTGGAGATTGAACTCAGGGGCACTCGACCACTGAGCCACATCCCCAGCCCTATTTTGTGTTTTATGCAGAGACAGGGTCTCACTGAGTCGCTTAGCGCCTCGCCATTGCTGAGGCTGGCTTTGAACTCGCGATTCTCCTGTCTCAGCCTCCCTAAGTGCTGGGATTACAGGCT